>OZ018325.1:107854216-108141716 GCA_963969495.1 Ceratothoa steindachneri
TATATATATATATATATATATATATATATATATATATATATATATATATATATATATATATATATATATATATATATATATATATATATATATATATATATATATATTATATATATATATATTTTTTTCTGAATAATCTGAATAATCTGAATAATCTGAATAATCTGAATAATCTGAATAATCTGAACAAGTTTGAAAGTACTTGGAATCCACCTTTTGCTCTACTCACACATTACTTTGCGAGTTTCTCATATCCATTATGGCTTCCATGCGTCAATTCAACTATAACTTTGTCCTATACAACTTCTATCCGGTGTTGAAACCCATTGTTAAAGGGTATCATGCTGCTTTGCTCCATGCATATGACACAAAGGAAAAAACTTTCTTTTCCGAAGAAGTGCTTTGCTGAGAAAGTGGTACCTACCTCTTTTATTGGTATTTCTTACAAGTGTATTAATGGTCAACATTTGGAGATATTTTGAACGTATTCTTCTCTCCAAACGTATCTCACTGATGAAGTATAAGACCTCCATTGCCTTCAAGCAAGTCAATACTCGCCGTCATGCTTTTACCCCCAACACCCCTGCCCTATGGTCCAACATGATCCAAAATTCTATCTTCCACATTCTCAGAAAACAGTCAGCAAAATTTGAACGTAAGTTGGATCTTAAATTACAATGCCTCATCTCAAACAGTTATTGGACTAAGAACAGCCAACCTGAAATGGTTGTGAACCTTTCTTCTCAAGAACTTCATGATACCACAACTTCTACCCTTGGATTTGGCTTGAACTTCTCCATTCTACCCAGACCTTCCAGTGTTTCAATTGCTAAAGGTTTTGTAAGTTTAGAAAAACCTAGTGACATTCCTTATGAACAGAGTTGGGCAACAAATACATTTAAAGTATGTAAATACTAAATATTAAATATATGATAAAAATATATTTAGATACTAAATACATTTTGAAAATGTATCTAGTATTTAGATACATTTTTAAATATATTCCAAATACATGATATATAATGACAATCGATAAGGACCATTGGTATCACAACAAAAGAATATCCATTAAAATGAAATTGTATATTATAATTACTAATGTAGGATTTGATGACAATTGGACTTAGGTACTACAAAAAAAATATAAAGTTCCATAGAATGAAATTTCAGTTAGCTATTTATATCAGTATTACATTTAAGTAATATCAGTTGCTGAAATGTTTGATCAGATAAGGAACTATGTTTTGGAGATAAGGTCAATCCTCCTAAAGAGAAGAGCTGTTCCACAGCAACTGATGTTGGAAGGGTGGTGGTGTATTTAATTTATAGCTTATTTATATCTGGATATCTATCTAAACTTTAAAGTGTTTTATTTGAATCCTGAAGGTAACTGAACAATTTTAAATCTGTGGTTGATCGTGTTTGAGTGGGTTTTGTAAATCTAAAATCCAATCACTTGAATCATAATATTTTTAAGTCTTGGTGGCTTAAACTGTCCCATGAAATACTGATATCTAACCAGCAGAATTTGAAGAATGGATGGCTTGTTGATGCAATAATGGCATCTATAATGCTGGCTTCATTTGCCAAGGTCAAATAAGATTGGTATTGCTTTCCAAAGCCCTTAGTGACTGCCCTTAGAAGAGGTTGGCAAGATTTCAGAGAACTTGACTGAAGGCTCTTCAGCTTTTTCTCCAGTGAGCAAGATAGGGAGCAATTCTCCATAAAAACAGTTTTGTTCTCCCTGTAGGCGATCAATTGCCACTGCAATAGGAGTCAAAACTGATTATATACTCCCCAAGAAATTAAGTTTCATGACTTCTAACACTGGAAGTTCAAGGGACTTCATGAGTTGATTTAATTTGTCCTTGTGTTTTAAAAGTAATGACACTACATCAAACAGAGTGTTCCACCTTGTAATGCAAGGCACCTTTAATGAGCGGTTGATAATAGTTTGGATAATCTCTTCTGATTTTGGACGACTGACTTTGTTCCATAATGCTGAGCATTTCCTCATCGCAGCATGATTGATATTTGCAAAAGAAGATATTTTCAGTGCCTGTTTTGCATCAGTTGTGGTGATGAGACTTAGTGTGTGTGAAGCACAGTGCACATGCTTATGTAGGCTGAAGCTGCATTGGTCAGATGAAAGGTCTTCTTCCTGATCTAAGGCACTTCTCATTAAGAAACTATCCTCCAGCTCATGCTCACCCTGATCTTCTTCATCTACCTTGATTCAGCACCCTATCCGACCCCAGCTTAGCCGCTTCTCTTTCCGTCAAAACACTTGTTTCCTCTCTTTTCACACAACCTCTCCCAGAACTTTCTCTGGTCAGCCTCTAATTTCACAGGTTAGATGCTGACCTTCCTTTCAGCCAATCGTCCCGCATCGGGGCTGAGGGGGTGGGGGACAATGTTCCCTAACCCCTGAGCTCCGGTCTGGGGTGGCTGGTTTTTAACTACCTGCTTCATCCCCACCCATACCTTCCTCACATCCCTTTTCCTCTCGTCTTCAAAATCTATCATTTATACGCCGTATCTAAGGTGGAGCCGCCATGCCGATGGACTGCCAGGCCACCAGGCGGGAGGGGTGGTCCCAAATGGCGGCGCCTGGCTTTGTCGGGCTTGTAAGCACCTCTTGCAGTGCGGGCAACTGCAAGAGGTGATGAGCTATTGCGTCCCGTGGCAAAAATAGGGTCACCATGCCCATGGATGAATCAATAAAACCTAAAACCCCTTTAACTCCCCCTTGCTCATCGACGGAGCCGCCCTCAGGCAGCTCCAGCAAAAAAATGGAGGTCCCCCCCCTATGCTTGCACAGGGGACCCTCCATATTTCTCTAACCGGAGAGGAGGCTTACTCCTCTCCTTCGCCTACAGGTGCAGGGGACTCCCCCTCACCCGCTTCTCTTGAGGTGCTTTCGGGCACCTCCCTTTTCCCAGCGGCAGTCCCCTCTTTTCTTTCCAAGGGGACTGCCAAGAAAGCCAGCAGGCAGCCCTTAGCCAGCCGCTCCCCATCAAAGCTGCTCGGTAGGGCAAACCCCCTTAGGGGGGAGAGGGAAGCCAGGCCCCTTCGGTCGGTTCCCTCAAAAGACCTGCTGGCAAGAATTTTAAACCTTGCTGGGGTCAAGGCCTGTGCCTCCCCACACAAGACTGGCGACACTGCCAAGGGGACCTGCGATGTCCTGGGAGGGGATGGCCAACTGGAGGCCCCTCCTGTGATAAACATGGTCCTTGAGGAGACCCAGCCTCAGACGGTAGGGGCTTCCATGGGGGGGAATTCGGGCTCGGCGCCAAGCACCGAACCCGAATCCGCCCCTATGCAAGGTCCTCCTCAAATGGCTGAGGGCTCTGAGGCAGTAAAAGGAGGGGAGGGATCTCCTCCGACAGGTGCCCCTACGACAACCAGGACCTTCTCCATTTCGGAGAGGGGCCTGGCTGAGGCCGGTCCATCTGGCCTAGGGGCTTCTGCCGGCGGAGGTGAAAAGCGGGTTCATTCCCCGCCCTCCTCTCCAAAAAAGAAAATGACAAAGAAGACTAAAAAGACGAAAAAGACTCGGGGCTCCTCTCCATCCGCGGGGGCTGCGGGGACGGATGGGTCTGCTACCACTTTGGTAGGCGACCAAGCCAAGATCGGCACATCCGGCCCCTCTACCCCCTCGTGTGCGGAGCCCCTGACCAAGACTAACACCAAGAGTGCACAGGGCGGAGCCTCGATGACATCGGGGCCCCTCATTCAGAGGTTACCTGGCGTTTTCGAGCCCGCTGGCTTCAAACGCTTCCTCGTTATTCGCTCCACTGATGGCACCATGTTGTCCAAGGGCAACATGATCCATCAGAGGAGAGGATTAGCTAGTGCAATTGGTAGAGAGCCGAAGGTGACCCGTTTCTCGGACGGCAGCCTTCTGGCGAATGCGGCGAATCCCGCCGAGGCGGCCAAGATAAGTGCTCTTCGGACACTTCATTGCACCCCGGTGAGTGTGACGCCGCACTCTACCATGAACTTTGTGAAAGGAGTAGTTTATGCGAGGGAACTCGTTGACTACTCCATTGAGGACATCACCCTAGAACTGGCCGACCATGGGGCGGTCAAGGTCGAACGTGTGATGAGAAAACAGGGAGGGGCTTCGAGACCCACCCCTACACTCTTCGTCACGTTCGACTGTGACAAGCTCCCTGAGTCGGTGCGTGCCGGTTGGTACCGCTACCGCGTGAAGGCATTCGTGCCACTGCCGCGGCGGTGCTATTACTGTCACCGCTTCGGCTATACGAATCGCTCATGCAGACGTGCAAAGTCGGGGTCACCCGAAGTCTGTGTAAATTGCTCCAAGGTCGCACACGATAAGTCCAAATCGTGTGTGGCCAAGTGTGTCAATTGCGGAGAGCCGCACCCTGCTTCTTCGAAGCAATGTGGTGCATATCTCCTGGAGAAAGAAATCCTGGCCGTTCAGGCCCAGGATAGACTCTCATTCCGCGAGGCTAAGGACTTGGTCCTGGCGCGCCCAGCTCTGCCTGGGACGTCATATGCCTCAGTAGTTCGAAAGGCATCCTCTGCTCCTGGCCCATCCAGGCCAAAGAGCACGGTTGTTTCCGCGCCCATTGGGAGCCCTTCTGCGGGCTCTACCCAACCCGGGCGCTCCCCTGGTAAAGCTGGCGGCAAAAAGGGTTCATACCCAGCCCCGGCTAAAACCAGGGCTCCCCCCTCTTCCCCCAGCGTTACCGTTTCCCGCAAGGCGAAACGGCCACGCGCCTCCACCGAGTCGTTAGACTCACAGGAGGCAACACCCCTGAAGATGGTCGCTAGGCCATCTTCAGGGGTTCCTATAGCTTTCCCCCGAAAGGAGGACAGCAACAAAGGAGCTTCGGCTCCTTCGCCCACGCCCCGAGGTGGAGCGAGTGGCTCGGAGACGGTGGTTCCTCGAAAAGAGGCCCCCCCGCCTCCGAAGCCGCAGCGCCCGCCTAAGGTTTCGAGGCGGAGGGAGGAAAAGACTCGCATGGCGAGCCCAACCTCCCCCAATAAGTCCTCGACGGCGACAGCGCCTCCAGCGCATTGTCCGGCCAACAGCGCCCGGAGTTCTGCCCCCGGGAAGCGTACGGCCATTCACGTGAGGGTCTTCAATTCGAGGAGGGCCCCTGCGTCTCCTCCGAGCTAGGCCTGGAGGGCATATTCCTTCAATGGAATTGCCGTGGACTCCGGGCCAACTGGGAGGAGCTGCGGAGGCTCGCCTCGTCCCGTTCCCCGTTAGCTATTTTTTTGCAGGAGACCATGCTAGGCGCGTGCCCCCTGCCTGCCCTCCCGGGGTATAAGGGTCTTGCGACCCCACCACCACGGGATGGCCGGGCTGGGGAATGCGCGGTTTACACCCGGCATGATGTCTCCGTTCTTCCTTTCTCTTTAGATACCTCGTTTCAGGCAGTGGCTGTGCAGCTGCACCTGGATAGTAGGTATACTATCATTTGTGCGTACATTCCACCGTCAGCTGACTTCGACGCGGGGGACTTCCGCCGCGTCGTGGCACGGTTGCCGAGGCCCTATCTCTTGCTTGGAGATCTGAACGGCAGGCATCCTCTCTGGGGAGATTACTCCATAAATCCCAGGGGACAAGTCCTTGCCGATCTGATCGAAGAGCTTGAGATGGGTGTCCTAAACGTGGATGAGTTTACGCATCACTGTCCGAGAACCGCTTCATTTTCTTGCCTTGACCTATCTTTGTGCTCTTCGGATGCACAGCCTGATTTTGATTGGGGGGTGGTCGATGACCTCCATGGTAGTGATCACTTTCCCATTCAAATATCGTTTTCAGGGCAACTGCCGCCTGAGAGACCACCTCGGTGGTGCTTGGCGCGGGCGCGGTGGCCTGCATTTCAGGAAATGACTGAATTCTCTATCTCAGTCGAGGAGTTTAGGTCGGTAGATGAGGCCGTTGAGTTCTTCTCCGGCAACCTCATCGCCGTGGGCCTGACTACTATTCCTAGGACGTCTGGCCGTTTTGCACGCCGACCACTCCCATGGTGGTCGACCGAGTGTGAGACGGCCCTCAAACAGAAGCGTTATGCCTACATGCGCTATAAGCGCCGCCCGAACGATTTCACTGTCGCTGAATTTCGTCGGGCTAGGGCTAGGTTCCGGTATATTTCGAAGCACGCCCGCCGCTCTTCTTGGCGGGCATACGTGTCTTCACTTAACGGGAAGACTCCTTTAGCTGAGGTGTGGAAGCGAGTCAAAAGGATTCGGGGCAAGTTCTCGCAGGACCCCCCTCCCGTTCTCCAGGAGAATGGGACCGCAATCTCGGACCCCGCGTCCGTGGCGGAATCCTTAGCGACCGCTTTTTCCGCATTCTCTAGCCGGGATGCTGCTCCGCCAGCATTCAATGCACGTCGTGATGTCGCGGAAGGCCGCCGGCTGGACTTTACCTCCAGAGGCGGAGAACCCTTCAATGACAAGTTTACTGTGAGTGCGTTGCGTTCCGCTCTCGCTTCGTGCGCGGACACCGCCCATGGTCCGGACGATGTCCCGTACGCCATGCTTCGCCCCCTTGGTGAGCGAGGCATGGCCTTTCTGTTAGATTTGTTCAACAGGATCTGGGTGGAAGGTCTTCTCCCAGACTCCTGGCGAATCGCTACTGTGCTCGCCTTTTGCAAGACGGGGAGAGATCACTCTACTCCGACCGGTTTCCCCCAATCTCTCTAACCTCTTGCGTGTGCAAGTTGATGGAGAAATTGGTAACTGTTAGATTAGCCTATTTCCTGGACAGCGGAGGCCATCTGTCTTCTGCACAGTGCGGCTTTCGTAAGTTCCACTCGTCCGATGCTCTGCTCCGACTGGAAAATGCCGTCTGCGAGGCTTTCCTTCGTACACAGCACTACGCCACGGTGTTTTTTGATCTGGAGAAGGCCTATGATACCGCATGGCGATACGGTATCATGGAGACTCTCCACACGATGGGGGCGAGGGGACGCCTCCCAATGTTTATATCTGAATTTTTGCGAGATCGTCGATTCCGCGTACGGGTGGGGGGTGCCCTCTCCGGCCCAAAGGAGCACGAAGAGGGTGTCCCGAAGGAAAGTGTCCTCAGTGTCACACTCTTTGCCCTGAGCATCAACGGCATCACCTCGGTGCTGCCGGAAGATGTTTTCGCTACGCTCTACGTGGACGACCTTTCGATCTCTTTTGGCGCGGCCCAGATGCCAACTCTGGAGCGTCGACTCCAACAGGCATTGAACCGCGTCTCTCGCTATGCCGAAGCGCACAGGTTTCGGTTTTCTTTGGCCAAGACTAAGGTGGTGCACTTCTGCCGCCATCCACGGCTTCACCCCGACCCAGATTTGTTTCTTAATGGGGTGCGCCTGGATGTGGTTGAGTCGCACCGTTTCCTTGGTCTTGTATTCGACCGACGCCTCACCTGGGAGGCTCATATTCGCAGCCTTAGGGTCTCTTGTACCCGCGCCATGGACATTCTCCGTTCCGTGACGTTCAGCGCTTGGGGCGCTGATAGGGCTACCGCCTTACTTTTTTATCGATCCTTTGTTCGCTCGAAGCTCGACTACGGATGCGAGTTTTATGCATCCGCAGCCGAGCGTTTATTGCGGAAGGTGGATTCGATCCACCACACCGGCCTTCGCCTTGCGACCGGTGCCTTCCGCACTTCCCCCATTGAGAGCCTGTTGGTCGATTCTGGGGAGATGCCACTCGCTCTGCGCCGCGTGCAGTGCATCACTCGCCTGTACGCGCGAGCCCGGCGCCAGGAAACTCCTTCGAGCGGTAGATATAGCTCTCGGGCCGGTGGCGCCCCTGGTTCTGCCCAGGACGCCACCCTGGAGGGTACCACATTTGGCTATTTGTCGCCACGCCTCTGCTCCCAAAGCTTGTACCGCGCCGGGAGTATTGCGTTCGACCTTTTTGGAGCACACATCGTGTCACGCTGGTACCGTGCCAGTGTATACGGATGGCTCCAAGTCCCAAGAGGGGGTCGGCTTCCACGCCGTTACCCTCTGTTTGAAGTCAGCGGGGCTCTACCAGGCGCTGCGTCTGTCTTCACGGCCCAGCTGGTGGCAATACACCACTCGGTACGGGAGATTACGCGACGTGCCCGGTTCGGAGACCGGATTGTGATCTATAGCGACTCACAAAGCGCCCTGAGTGCTCTTGGGTCATTGTACTCTCCGCATCCCCTGGTTCGCGATATCCGTGACGCCACGGTTTTGGCGAGCCGGGCATATGTCGAGATTATCTTCTGCTGGGTTCCTGGACATGTAGGAATTGCTGGGAATGAGCGCGCCGATGAGGGCGCGAGGACTCTGCGACCGGACCAGCGTTTCGCTCTTCCTCACACCGACTACATGGCAGGAATACGGGCAGCTCTTCGGACTGCTTGGCAAAGAAGATGGGCGACGGTCGAAGGGAACTTAAAGTTGCGTGCCATTGCGCCGCGACTGTTCCCATGGACCTATCCCCCAATGCCGCGGCGGCTTCAGGTTGCTTTCGGTCGTCTCCGAATCGGACACACTCGTGTGACGCATCGCTATCTGATGGAGCGCTCGCCTGCGCCCTATTGCAACGACTGCGTCGTCCCCCAGACTGTTCGGCACATTCTTGTCGAATGTCCCAGTCTGGGTGATCTTCGCGCACGATACCTGTCCCAGTACCGGGATGGGCGGGGTCGCTACCGCCTGTCCCCTGTGCTCGGGACAGATTCGTGCACATTGACTTGTGGACTTGTTGACTTCTTGGGGGAGGCCGGCCTTCTCCCTATTATTTAACCAGTTTTAATTGTTGTTTTTGTTATTGTTTTGTTATTGTTATTTCTTTTTATTGTTGTTTCCTGTTCATTTTTTTAAAGTAGCCTAGAACTAGGCTGTTTGTTTACGGTGATTTATGCCTAAGTCGGCAGTCGGCAGATAGCCACTTAAATAAAAAAAAATTAAAAATTTAATTCTTTAGGTTTATGTTTTTTAGTGATTCCCAGTCTGCTTTGGAGGCAGTTCATTCTTTTACGTCCACACACCCTTTGCTTTTACGGATTCGCTCCTGGCTGGTTAGAAATGCCTCCCGTTACAGGGTGGCGTTGTGTTGGGCTCCAGCTCATTTTGAGGTCCCAGACAATGAAGCGGCTGATTGGCTGGCCTGCTCGACCACCCTTGAGGTGCTGGCTGCAGCCCCTCTGCCCTTTAGGGATTCTTACCCCGTAAGAATCTTGGGAGGTTGCGAATTTGGCACACGTGACTCACCCATGGCTATTTAGTTTCGGGTGAAGGCTGAGTTGCCCCTGGTTGTCCCTTTTGCAGTGGTGAGCTGTCTGTGGCTCACATTTTAGTAGTTTGTCCCCACCTTGCTTCTCTTTGAAATTCCTGCTTTCCTACCCTTTCTGGCTCCCCTTTCCTGCTCGACTTCCCTTTATTTTAACAGAGGACTCCCTTCAGTTGTCTTCCCTCCTCTCATTTCTATCACAAAGTGGCATTTTATCCCTTTTATAAATTCTTTCCATTTTGTCTTTAGGTTTATTGTTTTATCTTTTATCCTGTGCCCTCCCCTGCAGCTGGCGCATGTCATTTGTTTATTGCCCCAGCCGCCCTTGTTTTTAGTATGCATGCTGTATGCCCGTACTTTAAGTGTGCATCTCTGTGTGCTGTACTGTTTTTTCTAATCCTTTGCTTTTCTCCATTTTTATTGAGTGTCTCACAAGCCTCTTTGACTTTTTTCGGGCAACCCCATTTTAACAGTGCTGCCATTAAGAATCCATTAGGATTGGGCAGCTGCGACTTTGTTTTCCCTTAAACTTAAACTTATTCTCATAAAATCTCAAATACATGAGGCCTATGTGTTGACATGCACACATAATTTAGAATGGGCCACAGCCAAGATGGCCATTATCCCCATCTATACTATAGCGGCAGACACCTGCTCGATTGTGACATTTTATCAAATGCTCCATTGGAATGGTAACTAGTGTCTAGACTTATCTTTATGTTAAGGGTTCATTCCCCCATCAATATGGCTCTAAACAAGAGCTGTATGTCAAATTTTGTTAAAGTGAAGCTAAAACCTCTAATGATGAACAGATAAGGAGTTGGTAGCGACAAAGGAGAGGCAAGAAATGGAGCTGACGGCACAACGCCAAACCTTAAATGAGCAGCGAACTCACATCGATATCCTGGATTCCGCCCTGACGAATGCCCAGACTAATGTAGTTAAATTAGAAGATGAGGTTTGATTCCTAGTCTCTTGTTTCCTGCTTAAGTTACCCCTGCTATTGTTCCGACTGTCTTAAGTGTGTTCCTACGGGGGGGAGGGGTACCTTGTGTAGCCTGTTACACTTGGTACCTGGCCTGAGTGCAACTTTTTATTTTATTGTTGTTTTTCTTTTTTGCATGTTATTTTAAAGTAGCCTAGTACTAGGCAGTAGCGAATACGGCGACTAATGCCCAAGTAGGCAGTCGCCAGATGAGCTTTTAAAATTAAAAAAATAAAATGAAGAGTCTGATATGGCCTGGGAAATTTGTTAGTGTGCTTTCCCTCTGCCCCCTCTCAGCACTAATTCAGCTTTTTATTATCAATCTTTTTAATATTATTTATTTTTATTTTTATTAGTATTAATTATTATTATCTATTATAATTAGTGTGTATTACCCACACTTTGTACTAGGAGGACTGTTCCCACCTAGACAGAATTCTGCCTGGTAGCCATGCTGCCTTGGTAGACTGACTGCCATCCTGGGATCACCTACTACCAGAGTATGATAATAATAGGTGATCATCCACCCTACTCATTGGTGAACCCATCTATCTCAACTTCTCTATATAACATACCCACATACCCTCCTACCTCTTTCCAAACTTACTCCTCTAGCCAACAGAAGTTCTGGTTTCCCAACGTACTTTCGTCTTTTTATGAGCCTTATTTGAGTGGTAGTGTATACCGTGAGGTCCTTACCTGCTGCGAGGTCCAAGAGGCCACTGGCTTGGGCAAGTATTAAGTATAGGGTGTGCTGGACTGTTGAATCTGCTCACCTTCCTCTCAGTGCCCAGTCTGGCTCCAGCTTCGCCTCTTCTCCTTCTTTCTGACACCCTGTCTTCTTACGCTTCTTCCTCACTTTCCATACAACCTCTCCAAAAAAAACTTTCTCTGGTCAGCCTCTAATTTCACAAGATATACTCTGACTAGTTTCTTCACACCCAAACATCCAGAATGGGGCTGTGGGGAGAGGGGACAATTCTCCCTCACCCCCGAGCTCTGGTTTGGTGTGGTGAGGTTTTAACAACCTGCTTCACCCTCACCGCCCCCTTCCTCACATACCCTTTCCCTCTCTCTTTTCACTGTCTATCAACTTTACACCCAACCCAAGGTGGAGCCGCCGTGCCGAAGGGTTGCCTGGCCACTGGGCAGGAGGTGTGTTCCTAAATGGTGGCAGCTGGGTCCACGCCTTGTAGAGCGGGCTACTGCATGTTATACAAATAGGAACACTATGCCCGATAAAAAAAACACCCCTTCTGCTTTATCACCATCGGAGCCACCCTCAGGTAGCTCCAAAGTAGAAAAGGAGGCATCCCCTTTCCCCCTTGGCTTTCTCAGGGGACTCTCCAAACCCCTCTGACTGGAAAGGAGACTTAATCCTCTCCTATACCTACGGGTGCAGGGACTGCCCCTGACCCCCTTCTCTGGAGTCACTGTTGGGTGACATCCTCTTCCCAGCGACAGCCTCTCCTTTTCTTTCACAGGGGACTGCCAAGAAAGCATGCAGGCTCCAAAATATTGACCTCTCCCACCGGGAATGCCTATATAGGGCCAACCCCCTTAGGGGGGCCAGGGATGGCAGGGCCCGTCTCTCTGTGCCCAGCAATGTCCTGCACTTGTGCATTCTCAGTTTAGAGGGGGTCACTGTACATGCCTCCCTCTCTTCCCAGACAGATGCCACTTCACCAGCCCAAGATGAGACAAAAGGTTACTTGAATGGGATCCATTATGTCCTCGGAGGGAGATAGCCACATGGAAGCCCCCTCTGGGATGTAGGCATAGTCCCTAAGGTGACCCAGCCCCAGACGATAAGATCTTCCATGGGGTTGAACCAAGTTCTGTGCCAAGCCCAGAACCCGAGTCTGCTCCTGTGCATGCTTCTCTTCAGCTGGCTCGGGTCCCCAAGGACCCACAAGAAGAGGAGGAACCTCTGTCCCTGGCCACTGCCCCTGTGAAAACCAAAACCTCCATTTCAGAGAAGGATCTTGCTGAGGCCGGTCCATCTGGCATAGGGGCTCTTTCCTGTGGAGGAGAATAGCGAGTTCATTCCCCACTCTCCTATCCTAAAATGAAAAGAAATCGTAAAACCAAAAAGACTAAGCACTCTTCTCCTTCCGCAGGAGCGATGGGGATGGACTGGTCCGCTGCCATTTTGGTAAGCGAACTAGCCAAGATTGGCACGTCCCCATTGCTCCCCTGGGTGGGGAGTCCCTGACTAAGACCAGATTAGAGCTTCGATTACGTCGGGGGCCCCTCATTCAGAAGTTACCTGGTGTTTTTGTGCCTGTTGGCTTCAAACGCTTTCTAGCTATTCGCTCCACTGATGGCATCATGTTGGCCAAGGGCAACATGTTCCATGGGAGAAGAGCACTAGCTAGCCTTTTATTGGTTGGCAGCCGAAGGTGACCCGTTTCTCGGACGGGACCCTTCTTGCGAATGCGTCGGATCCCTCTGAGGTGAGCAAGATTAGTGCTCTTGGGACACTTAATGGCACGCTGGTGAGTGTGACACCACACACGTATCATATCATAAACTTTGTGAAAGTAGTAGTTTATGTGATGGAACTCGTTGACTACTCTATAGATGACATCATGTTACAGCTAGCCGAGCATGGAATGGTCAAGGTCGAACGACCCATAAGGGCCGCGGCGATTTACCTTCCTTGCCGATGTGCTAACGTGACTCAGCACCTTGTCCGGCCCCAGCTTAGCGTCTTCTCCTTCTTTCTGCCACCCTGTCTTCATACCCTACCATCTCACTTTCCCTACAGCCTCTCCCACAACTTTCTCTGGTTGGCTTCGAGTTTCACAGGGTAGTCGCCAATCAGCTTCCTCTCAGCCAACTATCCCGTATCATGGCTGAGGGAGGAGGGGACATTGTTCCCTCACCCCTGAGCTCCAGTTTGCGATGATAGGTTTTTAACAACCTGCTTCACCCCCACCTTCACCTTCACATCCCCTTTCTTTCTCCTTTCACTATCTATCATTTTTTACGCCGTCGACTCAAGCCGCCATGCCGATGGGCTACCAAGTCACTAGGCGGGAGGAGTGGCCTCGAGTGACGGCAGCTAGTTCTGCCGGCAACGTATTCACCCCTCGTAGAGCGGACTACTGCGTGAGGTAATGAGTGTGTGCATTCCATCAATTACAAAGGGTCACCATGCCCAATGATGAGTAAATAAAACAAAAATGTCTTGCTTTACCTTTGACGACCCTCACACCTATTCTATGCCCCACCTCAGCTCTCCAGACCATCGCAGGAGCAGACCCGCCGCCTCCCGGGGTCTCACAGAGATCCACCGGGCCCAGGTCTGTGTGTATCTGTGGGCAGTTGAAGAGATGTGTGGTGTCGTGTACCTGTGTTAGGCATTTAGAGCAGTTTGGTGTTGTATTGATGGTGAGAGATATTTTGTGCATGTATGATATCTGGAGTGGTTATTTGTTTGTTCGTATCTGTGCTAATGTTCTTCTGATCTACTTTGAAAGTGTTTGTTCTGAGTTGTGTATGGTTAGAAGGGGTGCACTTAATATTTTGTTGTGGGTTCTGTATGTCAAGTATTGTTGTGTGATCTGAGAGTGGATTGTTTTCATTTTTTTCTTGATTGTGTCTTCTGTCGTTGTGCTAGGGTCTGTGTCTAAGTTGGTGGTGTAGTTGTTATCGAAAATGGTCTGTTTTTTTGTGTCGGTGCTTTGGAGGTTATCTGGTGATGTGGAGGGGATGATTTGCATGTTCCATTTTCTGCCTGAATTATGATGCATGTAGTTTTAGGTGATTTTTGATTGGTTGGATGTTCATCTCATGTAAATGTTGGGTGTTTGTGTCAAGAGTGCATCCTGTGACAGTGTGGAGGGCTGTGTTTTGTATTGTGTAGTTTTTTGGTGTTGGTTTCTGAAATGATTGAGGATCAGATTGTGTTGGCGTATTCAAGTAATGATCTTATGAATGTCTTGTATGTGTTAATGAACCTTTTCTTGGTTTTCCCTGTGTGTAGTTGTGAGTGCCTTGATGACTGTGTTTTCAAGGCCTTGACTATTGTGTTTTGTATGTGAGTTTGGGGTTGAAAGTGACGCCAAGGATCTTCGTTTCTTTTGTGGTGGGTAGTGTTATGTTTTGTATGTTTAGATTTAGGGTTATGTTGTATTCTGTAGCTCCACTGAAAAAACATAAGTTTCACCGACCTACCCACCCCTGTGCTCTCTCAGGGGACCTTCCAAATCTCTTCTACCGGAGAGGAGTCTTACTCGTACTCCTCCCCTTCTCTGTCACTTTTTTCAGCAGCGGCATGTAGCCCATAATTGACCGCTCCCGGTTGGGTCGACTAGATAGGGCCAATCTCATTAGAGGAGCAAAGGACGGCAAGGCCCGTCAGCCCGTGCCCCTTAATGTCCTGCAGGCGTACGCGAAAAGTTTGCGGGGTGGGGGTCATTATACCTGCCCCCATCACTTCCTCAACGGATGTCGCTCGCCGGCATTTGAAGATAAAAAAAACCCTCAAATAAGATCTGTGATGTTTTAGGGTGGGATGGCCTCATGGAGGCCTCCCTTGAGATGGACTTGGTTCCTGAGGTGACCCAGCCTTAGATGGTAGAACCTTCCCTGAGGTCGAACTTGGGCTCGGTGCCAAGCACTGAACCCAAGTCGGCCACCTCCTCAGACGCTCGGGCCCCCGAGGCCTTACAAGGAGAGGAGGGTTTTCCTCCCCCGGCCCGACTGGTACCCCTATGACAGCCAAGAGATGATCTTGCTGAGGCCGGTACATCTGGCATAGCTGCTCCTGCCGGCGGAGGGAGAAACAGGTTCATTGCCCGCCATTCTGTCCTAAAAGGAAAAAACAAGAGAAAGACGAAGAAGACTCTGGGTTCCTCTCCCTCCGTGGGAGATACGGCTCTACTGTCGTTTCGGTAAGCGACCAAGCCAAGATCCGCACGTCTGTCCACGTTGCTGCACGGGCGGGGGAGTCCCAGACGAAGACAAGAACTGTACAGATTACGTCATGGCCCGTCATTCATTGGTTACCTGGCGTTTTCGATACCACTGGATTCAAACACTTCTTTGTTATACGCTCCAAAGATGGCAGCATGTTGGCCAAGGGCAACATGATAGAGAACCGAAGGTGACCCGTTTCTCGGACGGGTGCCTTCTGGCGAATGCGCCGGATCCCTCCGATGCGGCCAAGATAGTGCTCTTCGGACACTTAATGGCACCCTGGTGAGTGTGACGGTGCACTCTACCATGAACTTTGTGAAAAGGGGAAGTTTATGCAAGGGAACTCGTTGACTACTCCATAGATTACATCACCCTAGAGCTGGCCGACCACGGCGCGGTCAAGGTCGAACGTGTGATGAGAAAACAGGGAGGGGCCTCGAGACCCACCCCTACACTCTTTTTCACGTTCGACTGTGACAAGCTCCCTGAGTCGGTGCGTGCCGGTTGGTACCGCTACCCCGTAAAGGCATTCGTGCCACTGCCGCGGCGGTCCTATTACTGTCACCGCTTCGGCCATACGAATCGTTCTTGTAGACGTGCAAAGTCGGGTTCACCCGAATTCTGTGTAAATTGGTCCAAGGCCGCACACGATAAGTCTAAATCGTGTGTGGCAAAGTGTGTCAATTGCGGAGAGCTGCACCCGGCTTTTTCGAAGCAATGTAGTGCATATCTCAATGAGAGTGAAATCCTGGCCTTTCAGGCCCAGGATAGACTCTCATTTCGCAAGGCTAAGGACTTGGTCCTGGCACGCCCGGCTCTGCCTGGGACGTCAGAGCTTTTCTTGGCGGGCATACGTGTCTTCACATAACGGGAAGACCCCTCTAGCAGAGGTTTAGAAGCGAGTCAATAGGATTCGGGGCAAGTTCTCGCAGGACCTCCCCTCGCGTTCTCCAGGAGAATGGGAAGACAATTTGGACCCCGCGTCCGTGGCGGAATCCTTCGCGACCGCCTTCTCCTTATTATCTAGCCGGGATGCTGCTCCGTCAGCATTCAATGCACGTCGTCATGTCGCGGAAGGCCGCCGGCTGGACTTGAACGACACGTTTGCTGTGAGAGATGCGTTCCGCTCTTGCTTCGTGCGCGGACACCGCCCATGGTCCGCGAAGACCGTACGCCATGCTTCGACACCTGGGTGAGCGAGGCATGGCCTTTCTGTTAGATTTGTTGAACAGGATCTGAGTGGAGGGTCTCTTCCCAGATTCCTGGCGAATCGCTACTGTGCTCGCCTTTCGCAACGTGGGAGAGATCACTCTACTCTGGCCGGTTTCCGCCCAATCTCTCTAACCTCTTGCGTGTGCAAGTTGATGGAGAAATTGGTAAATTCTAAATTAGCCTTTTTCCTGGACAGCGGAGGCCATCTGTCTTCTGCAGAGTGCGGCTTCCGCAAGTTCCACTCCACGTCGGATGATCTGCCCGGATTTGAAAATGCCGTCTGCGAGGCATTCCTTCTTAGACAGCACTACGCCACGGTGTTTTTCGATCTGGAGAAGGCCTATGATACCGTATGGCGATACGGTATCATGGAAACTCTCCACACAATGGGGGCGAGAGGTGCCTCCCAATGTTTATATCTGAATTTTTGCGAGATCTTCGATTTTTCGTACGAGTGGGGGGAGCCCTCTCCGGCCCAATGGAGCACGAAGAGGGTGTCCCGCAGGGAAGTGTCCTCAGTGTCGCACTCTTTGCCCTCAGCATCAACGGCATCATCTCGGTGCTGCCGGAAGATGTTCTCGCTACGCTCTACGTGGACGACCTATCTATCTTTTTTGGCGCGGCCCAGATGCCAACTCTCGGAGCGTCGACTACAACACGCATTGAACCGCATCTCTCGCTGTGTCGACGCGCACAGGTTTCGGTTTTCTTTGGTTAAGACTAAGGTGGTGCATTTCTGACGCCATCCACGGCTCGACCCAGACCCAGATTTGTTTCTTAATGGGATGCGCCTGGAAGTGGTTGAATCGCACCGTTTCCTTGGTCTTGTATTTGACCAACACCTCACCTGGGAGGCTCATATTTGCAGCCTTAGGGTCTCCTGTACCCGCGCCATGGATATTCTCCGTTCCGTGACGTTCAGCGCTTGTGGCGCTGATAGGGCTACTGCCTTACTTTTTTATCGATCCTTTGTTCGTTCGAAGCTCGTGTGCAAGTTGATGGAGAAATTGGTAAATTCTAAATTAGCCTTTTTCCTGGACCGCGGAGGCCATCTGTCTTCTGCAGAGTGCGGCTTCCGCAAGTTCCACTCCACGTCGGATGATCTGCCCGGATTCGAAAATGCCGTCTGCGAGGCATTCCTTCGTAGACAGCACTACGCCACGGTGTTTTTCGATCTGGAGAAGGCCTATGATACCGTATGGCGATACGGTATCATGGAAACTCTCCACACAATGGGGGCGAGAGGTGCCTCCCAATGTTTATATCTGAATTTTTGCGAGATCTTCGATTTTTCGTACGAGTGGGGGGAGCCCTCTCCGGCCCAATGGAGCACGAAGAGGGTGTCCCGCAGGGAAGTGTCCTCAGTGTCGCACTCTTTGCCCTCAGCATCAACGGCATCATCTCGGTGCTGCCCGAAGATGTTCTCGCTACGCTCTACGTGGATGACCTATCTATCTTTTTTGGCGCGGCCCAGATGCCAACTCTCGGAGCGTCTCTCGCTGTGTCGACGCGCACAGGTTTTGGTTTTCTTTGGTTAAGACTAAGGTGGTGCATTTCTGACGCCATCCACGGCTCGACCCAGACCCATATTTGTTCAGCGCTTGTGGCGCTGATAGGGCTACTGCCTTACTTTTTTATCGATCCTTTGTTTCGAAACTCGACTATGGATGCGAGTTTTATGCATCCGCAGCCGAGCGTTTATTGCGGAAGGTGGACTCGATTTACCACACCGACCTTCGCCTAGCGACCGGTGCCTTCCGCACTTTCCCCATTGAGAGCCTACTAGTCGATGCTGGGGAGATGTCACTCTGTTCTACGCCGCGTGCAGTGCATCATTAGCCTGTACGCGCGAGCCCGGCGCCTTCCTCATTCGTCAACAGATCTCACTGCATCCGCAGCTGATTTCAACGGTGCCTATGCCGCCGAGAGACGCCAGTCATACCCTAAGCCCTTTGGATTTATGGCCAGGATATTCGAGAGCTAGGTATAGCTCTCGTGCCGGTGGCGTCCCTGGTTCTCCCCAGGACGCCACCCCGTAGGGTACCACATTTGGCTATTTGTCGCCACGCCTCTGCTCCCAAAGATTGTACAGCACCGGGAGTATTGCCTCTGACCTTTTTGGAGCACACCTAGTGTCACGCTGGTACCGTGCCAGTGTATACGGATGGCTCCAAGTCCCAAGAGGGGGTTGGCTTCCACGCAGTATCCCCTCTGTTTGAAGTCAGCGGGGCTCTGTCATTCGCTGCGTCTGTCTTCACGGCCGAGCCGGTGGCAATACACCACTCGGTGAGGGAGATTACCCGGCGTGCCCGGTTCGGAGACTGGATTGTGATCTATAGCGACTCACAAAGCGCCTTGAGTGCTCTCGGGGCATTGGAATCTCCGCATTCCCTGGTTCGCGATATCCGTGACGCCATGGTTTTGGCGAGTCGGGCGGATGTCGAGATTATCTTCTACTAGGTTCCTGGACATGTAGGAACTGCGCGAAATTAGTGCGCCGAAGAGGGCGCCAAAGACTCCGCGAGGACTCTGCGACCGGACCAGCGTTTCGCTCTTCCTCACACCGATTACATGGCAGGAATACGAGCAGCTCTTCGGACTGCTTGGCAAAGAAGATGGGAGACGGTCGAAGGGAACTTAAAGTTGCGTGCCATTGCGCCGCGACTGTTCTCATGGACCTATCCCCCAATGCCGCGGCGGCTTCAGGTTGCTTTCTGTCGTTTCCGAATCGGACACACTCGTGTGACGCATCGCTATCTGGTGGAGCGCTCGCCTGCGCCCTATTGCAACGACTGCGTCGTCCCCCAGACTGTTCGGCACATTCTTGTCGAATGTCCCAGTCTGGGTGATCTTCGCGCACGACACCTGTCCCGGTACCTTGATGGGCGGGGTTGCTACCGCCTGTCCCTTGTACTCGGGACGAGTGCGTGCACCTTTACTCGTGGACTGATTTACCTTTTGTGCCAGGCCGGCCTTCTCCCTTTTATTTAACTAGGTCGCACGCTCCTACGCCGGGGGGAGGGGGACCTCGCCCCGACGCTCAGCTTGCTTCCTAATTGTCATCTTCCCTTTTTATCGTTTTTTTGTTTTCACATTTTTTATTTTAAAGTAGCCTAGAACTAGGCTGTTTCTCTGCGGCCACTTATGCCCAAGTGGGCAGTCGCAAGATAGCCCCTTAAAAAAAAGAAGAAAAAATCGCGCCCGTTTCGTGCACACTGACCTGTGGACTTTTTGACATTTTGGAGGAGGCCGGCCTTCTTCCTATTATTTAAAATAATAATATTTCTTCAATTTGTTTTTGTTTCTTTTGCTTTTTGTTTGCATTTTTTGTTTTTTATTTTTCCTTTTTTTTTTTAATCTGTCTTTTAATGTAGCCTAGATTTAGGCTGGCTTGAGTGCGGCGACCTGTGCCCTAGAAGGCAGTCGCCAGATGACATTTAAAAAAAAGAAGTATTATTTGCAGGTGCGAAAAAAGCAGAATTTAGTAGAACAGGGAGGTCAATTGAAGCGACTTCTTTTGTCCATCAAGCTCGCCGCAGATCGACGCGAGCAGTCCGAGAAGAACTTGAGGCAGAAACTAGAACTGGAAATTCTACAGTTAAGATCGAATTCCAAAGTGGTAAGAAACCTGACACTTTTGGTGGTAGAATTGCAGGAAAATGAAAGATTTTAAAAGTTGGATATCATTACAACGCCAATTAACACATCTGTGTTTTTCTATTCCTGAGGTTATTTTCAAAAATCATCATGAGTTTAGCCCTCTCCGGCCCAATGGAGCATGAAGAGCGTGTCCCGCAGGGAAGTGTCCTCAGTGTCACACTCTTTGCCCTCAGCATCAACGGCATCACTTCGGTGCTGCCGGAAGATGTTCTCGCTACGCTCTACGTAGGCGACCTTTCGATCTCTTTTGGTGCGGCCCAGATGTCGACTCCAACAGGAATTGAACTGCGTCTCTCGCTATGCCGACGCGCACAGATTTCGGTTTTCCTTGGCCCAGACTAAGGTGGTGCACCACTCTCGCCATCCACGGCTCCACCCAGACCCAGACTTGTTTCTTAATGGGGTACGCCTGGAAGTGTTTCAATCGCACCGTTTCCTTGGTCTTGTATTTGACCGACGCCTCACCTGGGAGGCTCATATTCGCAGCCTTAGGGTTTCTTGTACCCGCGCCATGGATATTCTCCGTTCTGTGACGTTCAGCGCTTGTGGCGCTGATAGGGCTACTCCCTTACTTTTTTATCGATCCTTTGTTCGTTCGAAGCTAGTCCACGGTTCGAGTTTTATGCATCCGCAGGCGAGCGTGTATTGCGGAAGGTGGACTCGATCTACCACACCGGTCTTCACCTGGCGAGCGGTGCCTTCCGCTCTACCCCCATTGAGAGCCTACTAGTCGATGCTGGGGAGATGCCACTCTCTCTACGCCGTGCACAGTGCACCAGTGCGCGATCCCGGCGCCTTCCTCAGTCGCCAACAGCTCTCACTGCATCCGCAGCTAATTTTGACTGTGCCTATGCCGCCAAGAGACGCCAGTCATACCCTAAGCCCTTTGGCTTTTGGGCCAGGAAACTCCTTCTGCCATTGCGCTGCGACTGTTCCTATTGATTGACCTACCCTCCAATACTGCGAAGGTGAAGGTTGCTTTCTGTCTTCTCCGAATTGGGCACACTCTCGGGACGCGCTGACATTTGATGGAACGCTCCCCAGCGCCCTGCTGTGAATACTGCGTTATCCCCCAGACTGTTTGGCACATTCTTGTTGAATGTCCCAGTCTGGGCGATCTTCGCGCACGTTACCTGTCCCGGTACCGGGATGGGCGGGGTCGCTACCCCCTATCCCTTGTTCTCGGGACGAGTTCGTGCACACCGACCTGTGAACTTTTAGACTTTTGGGAGTAGGCCGGCCTTCTCCCCGTTATTTAATATTAGACTATGGATCTCGTCCTTCTTGGCGGGGGAGTGTGGGCCTTTTCCCGTCGACGGAGCTCGCTCTATATTTTTTCAATTTGTTTGTTTTTCTTCTGGTTTTTGTTTGTATTTTTGTTTTGTTTTTAATTTTGCTTTTAATATAGCCTAGATTTAGGCTAGTTTGAGTACGGCGACTCATGCTCTAGAAGGCAGTCGCCAGATGAGATAAAAAAAAAATTCTTCTTGGTCGAGGTTGGTGGCAGTCGAGGTGTTTAATGTTGTCTGGGTCTTGGCTATATCGAACGCAAGTTAGTGTGGGAGTAAGGAAGGTTCACTCTGGTCAAATAAGCTGATGTTAGTTATGCTCGAAGTACTCTTCTATATGTAGTATTTTTTCTTTGGGGAAATGGTTCATTTAAGATTTTGTTGGTGGGAGGTTGCTATTGTCTGTGAGCGAGAGTAGACTTGATATTCTATCATGTTATGGTTGGGTGGGATATTGTACAGGATTTCGCCTAGAAGCGCTGGATTCCCACCCTTTCATTGGTTTTGTTTTCGACCGACGTTTCACCTGGGAGTCTCAAATCACTTTCCCATTTATTTTTAAATTGTTTTAAACTCTATAAAACTAATATTAAGGTACAATCACCTCGCAGTGAACGAAAAGGGACTTGTGTGCAATCCATCCATCCATCCATCCATCCATCACCTGGGAGGCTCATATTTGCCTCCTTAAGGTCTCTTGTACCCGCGCTATGGACATTCTTCGTTCCGTGAGGTTCAGACTTGCTCTTCTATTGATCCTTTGTTGTTCGTTCAAGGCTTGAGTACAGATGCGAATTGTACGCATCCGCAGCCGACTTTGTATTGCGGAAGGTGTACTCGATCTACTTCTTTTGCGACCGGGTTCCTTCCGCACATTCTCATTGAGAGCTTACTTGTCGATGGTGGCAAGATGCCACTCTTTCTGCGCAGTCCTTGAGTCTCGCTCAGTCGCCATTGGCTTTCACTGCATCCGCAGCCGATCTCAATGGTGACTATGCTATGTCACTGGATCCTAGCTAGTGTAAACATATCTCTCCAGTTCCAAATAGGGAATCGGCTTCCACGCCATATTCCTTCTGCAGCAAGTCAGCGAGGCCGAGCTGGTTGCAATACGCCGCTCGGTATTGGAGACCGGATTGTGATTTTTAGCTGCTGCTCACAATCTGCCCTGGGTGCTCTCGGAGCATTGGAATATCCACACCACCTTGTTTACGGTATCTGTGACGCCACGATTGCCGCGAACCGTGTTAATGTCGAGATTATCTTCTGCTGGGTTCTTGGACATGTATGGATTGCGCGGAATGAGGGCGCCAATACTCGTCGACCAGACCAGCTTTTCTCTCTTCTTGACGCTGGCTACATGGCAGGAATCAAGTTAGCCCTCCGAGCTGCCTGGCAAAGAAGTATTAAAGTTGTGTTCCATCGCGCCGTTTCTCTGCTCGTGGACGTAGCCCCCCAAGTCCTTGATTGCATCAGGTTGCCTTGAGTTAGAATTGGGTACAGTTACGAGACGCACCGCCATTTGATGGAATATTCCCCTGCATCTTACTGCGACGTCTGCGTTGTCTCTCAGACTATTCGGCATATTCTCTTTTGAGTGTCCCAGATAGGGGATCTTCGCGCACGGTACCCATTCCAGTGCCGAGACGTGCTTGTCCCTTATGCCCAGCACTATTATTTTCACCCAGATCAGTGACTCATGAACTATCACCTAAAAGCTCAACTCCTCCATTTTATTTGATTCTTTGCTGTTAGCTCCTTGCTCCGATGCTGAAGTGTACATCCTTCTTGCTTTTGTTTTGTTTAATGTGTGTATTGTTTTGCCTTTGTTTTTTAATGTCGCCTAATAGGCTAAAAAAATATTACGACCACGGTGCTCGTATATGTTTAGGTTTGGCTCGGTACTGCATCTGTGCTTTGCTAGGGTAACCCTTGTGTGACTAATTAAGGTTTTTACTGGCTCGATGTCTGGTGAAATTGGGTTTAACTGTTTCCCCGGAATCAGTGATTGGGTAACTTGCTGTGTTATCTGCATGATGGCTTATAGCTAAGCTCCAGACATTCGATTATATCATGGTTCATGTGAGGAGTTATAAAGACAACCATAACAAGACCCCCCCTTTCCCTTTCTCCTTATGCAGGATCAGTCATCGAGCGAAATCGCGGAACTGCGGCGTGACCTGAGGGAGAAAGACGAAAAGATCATGATGCTCGAGGGGGAAGTGACCAAGCGGGAGCAGAGATTCTTTCAAGAGTCAGCCTTGCGTCAGGTTGCTCTTGACACCACGTCCATATCCAATTAAGTGAAGGAAGAATTTATTAACACAGTTTAGTTGGTTGCCTTCGCCTATGGCGAAGGCAACACCAGAGCTACCATCCTCAAAAAAGCCTGTGCCCCCTCCTACTAAAAAAAACCACTTGTATTGTCTCTCACTGGATAAAGACCTACACCTTGTTATTCAAAAGGCTTCTTGAATCAACCTTTTTCAGGGTTGAGGATGGTAGCTCTGGCGATGAACGTTGTGGTCATTTTAGCGAAGAACACTTTATGACACGGTTCAAATCCTACTCCTTTGTTTATTTTCTGATAACGGTTAAAATAGTTTGCCCCTAATTCTTTTGTTAATATATCTCCCATTTTCTTTCTTAAGTTTTAATCATACAGGTAATAATAATTTCCTTAGCGTTTTTCCGGATTGTTACCAGTTTTCATTTCTTTGGGCCTTTAAAATACACAAAGTCTGTGTGTGGCCACACTCAATGGTAGAGCACTGCCGTGCTTGACACAGCATGCGCAAGTTGTTTTTTTTAATGGGGAAACTTCTCAGTTGTTCTAGCCCTGTGATTTATCATCTGTTGGAGGGAACCCCGTAAGGGGCACGTCGATTTGCCATCCTGGCCGCCGTGCTGACGGGACTCAGCAACCCGTCCGATCCCAACTTAGCCTCTTCTCCTTCTATCAGACAGCCTGTATTTCTCCCCTACTTGGTCGCTTTTCATACAACCTCTCCCACAACTTTCTCTGGTTGGCCTCTAATTTCACAGGGTAGATGCTGACCTTCTTCTCAGCCAACCGTCCCGGATCGGGGCTAAGGGGGGAGGGGACAATGTTCCCTAACCCCTGAGCTCCGGTTCGGGATAGGGTTTTTTTAACAACCTGCTTCATCCCTGCCCATACCTTCCTCACATCCCTTTTCCTTTCCTCTTCACACTATCAATTTTACGCCGTGTCCAAGGTGGAGCCGCCATGCCGATGGACTACCAGGCCACCAGGCAGGAGGGGGTGGTCCTGAATGGTGGCACCTGGCTCTGCCAGGCCTGTACGCACCCCTTGCAGGGCGAGCTAATGTGAGGGGTGATGAGCGATTGCTTCCCGTGGAAAAAATAGGGTCACCATGCCCATGAATGAACACCAAAAAACCGCCAAATCTCTCCCCATTTCCCCTTGCACATCGACGGAGCCGCCCTCGGGCAGGTACACAGAAAAAAAATGTTTTTCTCCCCCCTCCCTGTGCTTGCGCAGGGGACCCTCCAAACTTCTCTAACCGGAGAGGAGGCCTACTCCTCTCCTACGCCTACGTGTTTAGGGTACTTTCCCTCACCCCCTTCTCAGGAGATGCTTTCGGGCACTCCCTGTTTCCAGCGGCAGTCCCTCCTTTTCTGTCCAAGGGGACTTCCAAGAAAGCCAGCAGGCAGGCCATAGCCGGTCGCTCCTCATTGAAGCAGCTCGGTAGGGCAAACCGCCTTAGCCGGGAGAGGGAAGCCAGGCCCCTCCGGTCGCTTTCCTTAAAAGACCTGCTGGCAAGAATATTGAACCTTGCCTCGGTCAAGGCCTGTGCCTCCCCACACCACCTGACTAGTGACAATGATACCAACGGGACCTGCGATGTCCTGGGGGGTGATGGCCAACTGGAGGCCCCGCCTGAGTTAGACATGGTCCTTGAGGTAACCCAGCGTCAGACGGTAGGGCCTTCCATGGGGGGGGAATCCGGGATCGGCGTCAAGCACCAAACCCGAATCCGCCCCTATGCAAGGTCCTCCTCAAACAGCTAGGGTTTCTGAGGCAGTACAAGGAGGGGAGGGATCTCCTCCGACCGGTGCCCCTACGACGGCCAGGACCTTCTCCATTTCGGAGAAGGACCTAGCTGAGGCCGGTCCATCTGGCCTGGGGGCTCATGCCGACGGAGGGGAGAAGCGGGTTCATTCCCCGCCCTCCTCTCCTAAAAAGAAAAAGACTCAAGGCTCCTCTCCATCCGCGGGGGCTGCGGGAACAGATGGGTCTGGTGCCACTTTGGTAAACGACCAAGCCAAGATCGGCACATCCTGCCTCTCTGCCCTCCCGTGTGTGGAGCCCCCCCACTCTGACTAAGACGAAAAGAGCGCAGGGGGGAGCCTCGATAACATCGGGGCCCCTCATTCAGTGGTTAAGTGGCGTTTTCGAGCCCGCTGGCTTCAAACGCTTCCTCGTTATCTCGCTCCAATGATGGCACCATGTTGGCCAAGGGCAACATTATACATCAGAGGAGAGCATTAGCTAGTGTAATTGGTAGAGAGCCGAAGGTGACTCGTTTCTCGGACGGGAGCCTTCTGGCGAATGCGGCACATACCTCCAAGGCGGCCAAGATAAGTGCTCTTCGGACACTTCATGGCACCCCGGTGAGTGTGACGGCGCACTCTACCATGAACTTTGTGAAAGGAGTAGTTTATGCGAGGGAACTCGTTGACTACTCCATTGAGGACATCACCTTAGAGTTGGCCGACCATGGGGCGGTCAAGGTCGAACATGTGATAAGAAAACAGGGAGGGGCCCGAGACCCACCCCTACACTCTTCGTCACATTCGACTGTGACAAGCTCCCTGAGTCAGTGTGTGCCGGTTGGTACCGCTATTGCGTAAAGGAATTCGTGCCACTGCCGCGGCGGTGCTATTACTGTCACCGGTTCGGCCATACGAATCGGTCTTGTAAACGTGCAAAGTCGGGTTCACCCGAATTCTGTTTAAATTGCTCCAAGGCCGCACACGATAAGTCTAAATCGTGTGTGGCCAAGTGTGTCAATTGCGGAGCGCCGCACCCCGCTTCTACGAAGCAATGTGGTGCATATCTCCTTGAGAGTGAATTCCTGGCCGTTCAGGCCCAGGATCGACTCTCATTCCGCGAGGCTAAGGACTTGGTCCTATCGGCCTGGCTCTGCCTGGGACGTCTTAGGCCTCAATAGTTAGAAAGGCACCCTCTGCTCCTGGCCCATCCAGGCCAACGAGCACGGTTGTTTCCGCGCCCATTAGGAGCCCTTCTGCGGGTTCTACTCAACCCGGGTGCTCCACTCGTAAAGCTGGTGGCCAAAAGGGTTCACATCCAGCCCCGACTATAACCAGGGCTACCCCCTCCCCCTTCCCCAGCGCGACCGTTTCCCGTAAGGCGAAACAGCCACACGCCTCCACTGAGTCGTTAAGACACAGGAGGCAACACCCCTGAATTTCGTCGCCAGGCCATCTTCCGGGGTTCCTAAAACTGTCGATTGAAAGGAGGACAGCAACAAAGGAGCTTCGGCTCCTTCGCCCACGCCTAGTGGTCAGCTAGGTGGCTCGGAGACGGTGGTTCCTCGAAAAGAGGGCCCCCCCTCCTCTGAAACCGCAACGCCCGCTTAATGTTTCGAGGCGGAGGGAGGGAAAGACTCGCATGGTGAGACCAACCTCCCCCAATAAGTCCTCGAAGGCGACAGCGCCTTCAGCGCTTTGTCCGGCCAACAACGCCCGGGGTTCTGCCTCTGGGAAGCGTACGGCCATTCCCGTGAGGGTCTTCTCTTCGAAGAGTGCCCCGCGTCTCCGAGCTAGGTCTGGAGGGCATATTCCTTCAATGGAATTGCCGTGGACTCCGGGTCAACTGGGAGGCGCTTCTTCGGCTCGTCTCGTCCCGTTCCCCGTTAGCTATTTTTCTGCAGGACACCATGCTAATCCCGTGCTGTCTGCCCGCCTTCTAGGGGGATAAGTGTTTTGCGACCCAACCAACACGAAAAGGCTAGGCTGGGGGATGCGCGGTTTACACCCGGCATGATGTCTCCGTTTTTCCTTTCACTTTAGATACATCCTTTCAGGCAGTGGCTGTGCAGCTTCACCTTGATAGGAGATATACTATCATTTCTGCGTACATTACACCGTCAGCTGACTTCGACGCGGGGCATTCCTCCGCGTCGTGGCGCGGCTGCCGAAGCCCTTTCTTTTGCCTGGAGATCTTAACGGCAGACATCCTCTCTGGGGGGATTATTCAATAAATCCCAGTGGACAAGTCCTTGCCGATATGATCGAGAGCTTGAGACAGGTGTCCTAAATGTGGATGAGTTTTCGCATCACTGCCCGAGAACCGCTTCATTTTCTTGCCTTGATCTATTGTTGTGCTCTTCGGATGCACAGCCTGATTTTGATTGGGGGGTGGTCGATGAGCTCCATGTTAGTGATCACTTTCCCATTCAAATATGATTTTCAGGGCAACTGCCGCCTGAGAGCCCACCTCGGTGGTGCTTGGCGCGCGCGCGGTTCCTGTATTTCAGGAAATGACTGAATTCTCTATCTCAGTTCGGTTGTTTAGGTCGGTAGATGAGGCCGTTGAGTTCTTCTCCGGTAGCGTTATCGCCCCGGGCCTGACTACTATTCCCAGAACGTCTGGCCGTTTTGTGCACGCCAACCACTCCCGTGGTGGTCGGCCGAGTGTGAGACGGCCCTCAAACAGAAGCGTTATGCCTACATGCGCTATAAGCGCCGCCCGAACGATTTCACTGTCGCTGAATTTCGTCGGGCTAGGGCTAGGTTCCGGTATATTTCGAAGCACGCCCGCCGCTCTTCTTGGCGGGCATACGTGTCTTTACTTAACGGGAAGACCCCTTTAGCAGACGTGTGGAAGCGAGTCAAAAGGATTCGGGGCAAGTTCTCGAAGGACAATGGGACCGCAATCTCGGACCCCGCGTCCGTGGTAGAATCTTTCGTGATCTCTTTCTCAGCATTCTCTAACCGGGATGCTTCTCTACCAGCAATCAATGCACGTCGTGATGTCGCGGAAGGCCGCCGACTGGACTTTACCTTCAGAGGCGGAGAACCCTTCAACGACACGTTTACTTTGATTGAGTTGCGTTCCGCTCTTGCTTTCTTGTGCGGACACCGCCCATGGTCCGGACGATGTCTTGCGCGCCATGCTTTGACACCTGGGTGAGCGAGGCATGGCCTTTCTGTTAGATTTGTTCAACAGGATCTGGGTGGAGGGTCTCCTCCCAGATTCCTGGCGAATCGCTAGTGTGCTTGCCTTTCGCAAACCGGGGAGAAATCACTCTACTCCGGCCGGTTTCCGCCCAATATCTCTAACCTCTTGCGTATGCATGTTGATAGAGAAATCGTTAAATCTTAGATTAGCCTTTTTCCTGGACAGCAGATGCCATTTGTCTTCTGCACAGTGCGGCGTCCGCAAGTTCTAATCCACGTCGGATGATCTGCTCCGATTGGAATTTACCGTCTGCGAGGCCTTCCTTCGTAGACCACTACGCCACGGTGTTTTTCGATCTGGAGAAGGCCTATGATGCAGCATGGCGATACGGTATCATGGAGACTCTCCACAGGATGGGGACGAAGGGACGCCTCCCAGTTTTTATATCTGAATTTTTGCGAGATCGTCGATTCCGCGTACGGGTGGGGGGGAGCCCTTTCTGGCCCAATGGAGCACGAAGAGGGTGTCCCGCAGGGAAGTGTCCTCAGTGTCACACTCTTTGCCCTCAGCATCAACGGCATAATCTTGGGGCTGCCGGAAGATGTTCTCGCTACGCTCTGCGTAGACGACCTTTCGATCTCTTTTGGTGCGGCTCAGATGCCAACTCTGGATCGTCGAATCCAACAGGCATTGAACTTCGTCTCTCGCTATGCCGAAGCGCACAGGTTTCGGTTTTCTTTGGCTGAGAGTAAGGTGGTGCACTTCTGCCGCCATCCACGGCTCCACCCCGGCCCAGATGTTTCTTAATGTGGTGCGCCTGGATGTGGTTGAATTGCACTGATTCCTTGGTCTTGTATTTGACCGACGTCTCACCTGGGAGGCTCATATTCGCAGTCTTAGGGTCTCTTGTACCCGCGCCATCGATATTCTCCGTTCCATGACGTTTAGCGCTTGGGGCGCTCATAGGGTTACTGCCTTACTTTTTTATTATCCTTTGTTCGTTCGAAGCTCGACTACGCATCTGAGTTTTATGTATCCGCAGCCGAGCGTTTATTGCGGAAGGTGGACTCGATCCACCACACCTGACTTCGCCTAGCGACCGTTGCCTTCCGCACTTACCCCAGTGAGAGCCTACTAGCCGCTGGGGAGATTCCACTCGCATTGCGCTGCGTACAGTGCATCACTCGCCTGTACGCGCGAGCCCGGCGCCTCCCTCAGTCGCCAACAGCTCTCACTGCATCCGCAGCTGATCTCGACGGTTTCTATGCCGCCGAGAGACGCCAGTTATGCCATAAGCCCTTTGGGTTTAGGGCCAGGAAACTCCTTCGAGAGCTAGATATAGCTCTCGGGCCGGTGGCGCCCCTGGCTCTGCCCAGGACGCCACCCTGAAGGGTACCACATTTTGCTATTTGTCGCCACGCCTCTGTTCCCAAAGCTTGTACATCGCCGGGAGTATTGCGTTTTAACTTTTTGGAGCACACCTTGTGTCACGCTGGAACCGTGCCAGTATATACGGATGGCTCCAAGGCGTATCCCGTCTGTTTGAAATCAGCGGGTCTCTGCCAGGTGTTGTGTCTGTCTTCACGGCCAAGCTGGTGGCAATACACCACTCGGTCCGGGAGATTACGCGACGTGCCCGGTTCGGAGACCGGATTGTGATCCATAGCGAATCACAAAGCGCCCTGAGTGCTTTCAGAGCATTGGAATCTCCGCATCCCTTAGTTCACCATATCCGTGACCCCACCGTTTTGGCGAGCGGGTGGATGTCGAGATTATCTTCTGTTGGGTTCCTGGTCATGTAGGAATTGCGGGGAATGAGCGCGCCAAAGAGTCCGCGAAGACCCTGCGACCGGACCAGTGTTTCGCTCTTCCTCACACCGACTACATGGCAGGAATACGGGCAGCTCTTCGTACTGCTTGGCAAAGAAGATGGTAGACGGTCGAAGGGAACTTAAAGTTGCGAGCCATTGCGCCGCGACTGTTTCCATGGGCCTAACCCCCCACTACCGCGACGGCTTCAGGGCCCCTTATCTCGTCTCCGAATCGGACATACTCCTGTGACGCATCGCTATTTGATGGAGCGCTCGCCTGCGCCCTATTGTGACGACTGCGTCGTCCCCAGACTGTTCGGCACATTCTTGTTTAATGTCCCAGTCTGTGTGATCTTCGCGCACGTTAGCTTTCCCGGTACCAGGATGTGCGGGGTCGCTACTGCCTGTCCCTTGTACTCGGGACCAGTGCGTGCACATTGACTGGTGGACTTGTTGAGTTTTGGGGGGGAGGCCGCCCTTCTCCCAATTATTTAAGCAGGGTCTTTTTTGTTTTGTTCTGATTTGTTTCTTTTTGCTTTTGTTTTTTTCCCCCTATAGGTCGCACGCTGTGGCGCCGGAGGGACCTCCTCCCGATGCACGAGCTTGCTTACTGCTCGCTTCCTTTTCCCATTTTTTGGGGTAGGTGGGTGGGGGAGGTTGTCTTTTTTAATTTTATTTTAAAGTAGCCTAGTACTAGGCCAGTTTTTAATACGGCGACTAATGCCCATGTAGACAATCGCCAGATGAGCTCTTTAAAAAAAAAATGCCCTTGCGCCGCGACTCTTCCCATGGACCTAACCCCCAATGCCGCGACGACTTCAGGTCGCTTTCTGTCGTCTCCGAATCGGACACACTTGTGACGCATCGCTATTTGATGTAGCGCTCGCCTGCGCCCTATTGTGACGACTGCCTCGTTCCCCAAACTGTTCGGCACATTCTTTCGAATGTCCTAGTCTGGGTGATCTTCCCGCACGTTACCTGCCCCGGTACCGGTCTGGGCGGGTTCGCTACCTCCTGTCCCTTGTACTCGGGACGAGTGCGTGCACATTGACTGGTTGACTTGTTTACTTTTGGGGGGAGGCCAGCCTTCTCCCTTTTACTTAATTAGTTTTTTTTTGGGGGGGGCCCTTTGTAGGTCGCACGCTCCTGCGACTGGTGGAGGGGGACCTTCCCCCCGACGCCGGAGCTTGCTTCCTAATTGTTGTCATCTTTCAATTTTATCATTGTTTTGTTTTTAAATTTTTATTTTAAAGTAGCCTAGAGTTAGGCTGTTTGATTGCAGCGAGGATAATGAAGGCTTAATCCAATTATTACTTTGTTTACAAGAGAGAGAGAAAAAAAAAAAATGGCCAACTAAACAGCAAACCCCCAACGTTTGCAAGATCGTGTATAAATACAAACAAAATCCCAATGATATATACAGAAATCATGCCACTTTATATTTATAGAAATGCATCTGAAAAATTAGTAGGATCTCAGCTGAATTACAAAATATTAATTCTTAACCTATGGTCATAACCTACAATCTTAACCTAAGTCATCTACTATCATATACAAAAGAACATAGTCCACACCCAAGGTTGATGATTTCTGATAAATTGTACAGATGTTCGTGCCAACAATCAAATTAATTAAACTGGCCAATGGGTAAAACCATTATTGGGGAAAAAGGGCAGGGAAAGTGAGGCGGGCCCGCTTTCTTCTTGGAATTCCTTAGGTTCCCGAGATTCAAGAGAAGTATTCCTCACTTAGGGAAATGGGAAGCGCAAGTTCCAACCACTGTGTTGGAGACTGGGAGGCGCTCTCAAAAACCCACGTTTGAGGACGGTTCTTTTCGGATAGTGAGTGAGGGTCAAGACTGGCTGCCGCTGCCAGTCTAAGTCAGATGTGGCGCTGGAATAACTGGTACCAACGAACTGAAAAGGAGAAGGCATCTTCAGTCTCAGATTCACTGCCACACTCAAACATCATTAACACCACCGTACATACACACACACCCATCCACACTGACTCTTACTTCGATGACTGTCCAACTCCGTCTTCTCTCACGTCCAATTCGGACTACTTCCTCACTATAAATAAGATCACTGAACATTTATTTACTTTCGATCTTCACAATTACACAGTCCAATGTCTTTTAACCCCTTCGGCACGAGTCGGCGGCGCCCATGTGTGGCGCTGTCACTGTATGGGTTTGAAGTCACTATCTTCATAATTATCACTATCGCTTGAAGACATTGTTAAAATATACAACAAAATTAAAAGTTTATGCTATATATTACGCAATCAATCACAAGTAATTTCCAACTAGCATAGAATATGCTTTCGTCTTGCGGATATAAACAAACCCCGCCCATAAAGTGTTTTTATTGGTCAGTTGAGAATGATGTCATTATAAGACAGACACTTCGAGTAATACTCCGGAATGTTCATAGCGTACTCCGGCAAAATTACAGAACATAAAAACAATCATTTATTTCATGATAACCCTTTCGTCATCGGAGACACGCGCAACAGTAGGCGTGCCGAAAGCTGTTTTGTCATCGTAGGGAAGGGGTTAATATAAATTCATATGCCTGTAGGAAGAGACATATGAATGCGAGGCACAATAGAAGTCTATTGAGTCCCCCACCCGGATCGCCCTTTCTCTTCATCTATGCTCCATACAGCCTGGAAAAGAAGAAAGTGGCATCCTTGACAATTCACTCCAAACTGGGAGGGCGATATTGTGCAGTTCTGAACTTGGAGGACGAGATTGGGAAGTCCATTCTTAACTGATAGGATTAGTTGTCAGGAAGTATGTTCCAAATGGGAAGACTTTTGTGCCGGCATTGATGGGCCTTAATTAAGGAGCTGAAATAAAGAAGACATTTTCAATTGCTTGCAATCAAACTACTCTCAGCTATACACACTAATCACTTACACAATCACCCTCACAGGCAGACAAACTTTCCTCACCTGGTTACTTATCCAGCTGTGCTTCTTTGTTTATTCACACTGACCAAATGTCCCCTAACTAAAACTAGCAAGCATTCACTTAAAAATTTTTCTAAATAAGTATTCTGAAAAATTCTCCTGGGAAAAGACAGCAAATGAATGTGCAGCATGATGGAAATGCATTGTGTCCCTCATCCAGATCAGTGTCTCCCCATCCCTTTGTCATCCCATGCACCCTGCAAAAGAAGAAAGGGATTAGGCATCTATATTGGTGAGGGGAGCCGAACTCCTACCTAAAAACTCAAACCACTACATCCCTCCCACCTAAGTTTACCTCACCATGCCTCAATCCTTATCTTCATAAACATAATTACTCACTCAGAACACTCACAAAGCTTTTGGCATGATCCAGTCATATGTTGCATGTCCTCTTTTAGTCATGTCAGCCCCGTAAGGGGCGCGGCGATTTGCCACCCTGGCCGCCGTGCTGACGGGATCCAGCGCTCCGTCCGGCCCCAGCTTAGCCTCTCTTCCTTCCTTCAAAACACTTGTTTCCTCTCTTTTCACACAACCTCTCCCAGAACTTTCTCTGGTCAGCCTCTAATTTCACAGGTTAGATGCTGACCTTCCTTTCAGCCAATCGTCCCGCATCGGGGCTGAGGGGGTGGGGGACAATGTTCCCTAACCCCTGAGCTCCGGTCTGGGGTGGCTGGTTTTTAACTACCTGCTTCATCCCCACCCATACCTTCCTCACATCCCTTTTCCTCTCGTCTTCAAAATCTATCATTTATACGCCGTATCTAAGGTGGAGCCGCCATGCCGATGGACTGCCAGGCCACCAGGCGGGAGGGGTGGTCCCAAATGGCGGCGCCTGGCTCTGCCGGGCTTGTAAGCACCTCTTGCAGTGCGGGCAACTGCAAGAGGTGGTGAGCTATTGCGTCCCGTGGCAAAAATAGGGTCACCATGCCCATGGATGAATCAATAAAACCTAAAACCCCTTTAACTTCCCCTTGCTCATCGACGGAGCCGCCCTCGGGCAGCTCCAGCAAAAAAATGGAGGTCCCCCCCCCCTGTGCTTGCACAGGGGACCCTCCATATCTCTCTAACCGGAGAGGAGGCTTACTCCTCTCCTTCGCCTACGGGTGCAGGGGACTCCCCCTCACCCCCTTCTCTGGAGGTGCTTTCGGGCACCTCCCTTTTCCCAGCGGTAGTCCCCTCCTTTCTTTCCAAGGGGACTGCCAAGAAAGCCAGCAGGCAGCCCTTAGCCAGCCGCTCCCCATCAAAGCGGCTCGGTAGAGCAAACCCCCTTAGGGGGGAGAGGGAAGCCAGGCCCCTTCGGTCGCTTCCCTCAAAAGACCTGCTGGCAAGAATTTTAAACCTTGCTGGGGTCAAGGCCTGTGCCTCCCCACACAAGACTGGCGACACTGCCAAGGGGACCTGCGATGTCCTGGGAGGGGATGGCCAACTGGAGGCCCCTCCTGTGATAAACATGGTGCTTGAGGAGACCCAGCCTCAGACGGTAGGGCCTTCCATGGGGGGGAATTCGGGGTCGGCGCCAAGCACCGAACCCGAATCCGCCCCTATGCAGGGTCCTCCTCAAATGGCTGAGGGCTCCGAGGCAGTAAAAGGAGGGGAGGGATCTCCTCCGACAGGTGCCCCTACGACAACCAGGACCTTCTCCATTTCGGAGAGGGACCTGGCTGAGGCCGGTCCATCTGGCCTGGGGGCTTCTGCCGGCGGAGGGGAAAAGCGGGTTCATTCCCCGCCCTCCTCTCCAAAAAAGAAAAAGACAAAGAAGACGAAAAAGACTCGGGGCTTCTCTCCATCCGCGGGGGCTGCGGGGACGGATGGGTCTGCTACCACTTTGGTAGGCCACTAAGCCAAGATCGGCACATCCGGCCCCTCTACCCCCTCGTGTGCGGAGCCCCTGACCAAGACTAACACCAAAAGTGCACAGGGCGGAGCCTCGATGACATCGGGGCCCCTGATTCAGAGGTTACCTGGCGTTTTCGAGCCCGCTGGCTTCAAACGCTTCCTCGTTATTCGCTCCACTGATGGCACCATGTTGTCCAAGGGCAACATAATCCATCAGAGGAGAGGATTAGCTAGTGCAATTGGTAGAGAGCCGAAGGTGACCCGTTTCTCGGACGGCAGCCTACTGGCGAATGCGGCGAATCCCGCCGAGGCGGCCAAGATAAGTGCTCTTCGGACACTTCATGGCACCCCGGTGAGTGTGACGCCGCACTCTACCATGAACTTTGTGAAAGGAGTAGTTTATGCGAGGGAACTCGTTGACTACTCCATTGAGGACATCACCCTAGAGCTGGCCGACCATGGGGCGGTCAAGGTCGAACGTGTGATGAGAAAACAGGGAGGGGCTTCGAGACCCACCCCTACACTCTTCGTCACGTTCGACTGTGACAAGCTCCCTGAGTCGGTGCGTGCCGGTTGGTACCGCTACCGCGTGAAGGCATTCGTGCCACTGCCGCGGCGGTGCTAAAACTGTCACCGCTTCGGCCATACGAATCGCTCATGTAGAGGTGCAAAGTCGGGTTCACCCGAATTCTGTTTAAATTGCTCCAAGGTCGCACACGATAAGTCCAAATCGTGTGTGGCCAAGTGTGTCAATTGCGGAGAGCCGCACCCTGCTTCTTCGAAGCAATGTGGTGCATATCTCCTGGAGAAAGAAATCCTGGCCGTTCAGGCCCAGGATAGACTCTCATTCCGCGAGGCTAAGGACTTGGTCCTGGCGCGCCCAGCTCTGCCTGGGACGTCATATGCCTCAGTAGTTCGAAAGGCACCCTCTGCTCCTGGCCCATCCAGGCCAACGAGCACGGTTGTTTCCGCGCCCATTCGGAGCCCTTCTGCGGGCTCTACTACACCCGGGCGCTCCCCTGGTAGAGCTGGCGGCAAAAAGGGTTCACACCCAGCCCCGGCTAAAACCAGGGCTCCCCCCCTCTTCCCCCAGCGTGACCGTTTCCCGTAAAGCGAAACGGCCACGCGCCTCCACAGAGTCGTTAGGCTCACAGGAGGCAACACCCCTGAAGATGGTCGCTAGGCCATCTTCGGGGGTTCCTAAAGCTGTCCCCCGAAAGGAGGACAGCAACAAAGGAGCTTCGGCTCCTTCGCCCACGCCCCGAGGTGGAGCGAGTGGCTCGGAGACGGTGGTTCCTCGAAAAGAGGGCCCCCCGCCTCCAAAGCTGCAGCGCCCGCCTAAGGTTTCGAGGCGGAGGGAGGAAAAGACTCGCATGGCGAGCCCAACCTCCCCCAATAAGTCCTCGAAGGCGACAGCGCCTCCAGCGCTTTGTCCGGCCAACAGCGCCCGGGGTTCTGCCCCCGGGAAGCGTACGGCCATTCCCGTGAGGGTCTTCAATCCGAGGAGGGCCACCGCGTCTCCTCCGAGCTAGGCCTGGAGGGCATATTCCTTCAATGGAATTGCCGTGGACTCCGGGCCAACTGGGAGGAGCTGCGGAGGCTCGCCTCGTCCCGTTCCCCGTTAGCTATTTTTTTGCAGGAGACCATGCTAGGCGCGTGCCCCCTGCCTGCCCTCCCTGGGTATAAGGGTCTTGCGACCCCACCACCGCGGGACGGCCGGGCTGGGGGATGCGCGGTTTACACCCGGCATTATGTCTCCGTTCTTCCTTTCTCTTTAGATACCTCCTTTCAGGTGGGTGGATGTGCAGCTGCACCTGGATAGGAGGTATACTATCATTTGTGCGTACATTCCATCGTCAGCTGACTTCGACGCGGGGGACTTACGCCGCGTCGTGGCACGGTTGCCAAGGCCCTATCTCTTGCTTGGAGATCTGAACGGCAGGCATCCTCTCTCTGGGGAGATTACACCATAAATCCCAGGGGACAAGTCCTTGCCGATCTGATCGAAGAGCTTGAGATGGGTGTCCTAAACGTGGATGAGTTTACGCATCACTGTCCGAGAACCGCTTTATTTTCTTGCCTTGACCTATCTTTGTGCTCTTCGGATACACAGCCTGATTTTGATTGGGGGGTGGTCGATGACCTCCATGGTAGTGATCACCTTCCCATTCAAATATCATTTTCAGGGCAACTGCCTCCTGAGAGACCCCCTCGGTGGTGCTTGGCGCGGGCGCGGTGGCCTGCATTTCAGGAAATGACTGAATTCTCTATCTCAGTCGAGGAGTTTAGGTCGGTAGATGAGGCCGTTGAGTTTTTCTCCGGCAACCTCATCGCCGTGGGCCTGACTACTATTCCTAGGACGTCTGGCCGTTTTGCACGCCGACCACTCCCATGGTGGTCGGCCGAGTGTGAGACGGCCCTCAAACAGAAGCGTTATGCCTACATGCGCTATAAGCGCCGCCCGAGCGATTTCACTGTCGCTGAATTTCGTCGGGCTAGGGCTAGGTTCCGGTATATTTCGAAGCACGCCCGCCGCTCTTCTTGGCGGGCATACGTGTCTTCACTTAACGGGAAGACCCCTTTAGCTGAGGTGTGGAAGCGAGTCAAAAGGATTCGGGGCAAGTTCTCGCAGGACCCCCCTCCCGTTCTCCAGGAGAATGGGACCGCAATCTCGGACCCCGCGTCCGTGGCGGAATCCTTAGCGACCGCTTTTTCCGCATTCTCTAGCCGTGATGCTGCTCCGCCAGCATTCAATGCACGTCGGGATGTCGCGGAAGGCCGCCGGCTGGACTTTACCTCCAGAGGAGAACCCTTCAACGAGAAGTTTACTGTGAGTGAGTTGCGTTCCGCTCTCGCTTCGTGCCCGGACACCGCCCATGGTCCGGACGATGTCCCGTACGCCATGCTTCGACACCTGGGTGAGCGAGGCATGGCCTTTCTGTTAGATTTGTTCAACAGGATCTGGGTGGAAGGTCTCCTCCCAGACTCCTGGCGAATCGCTACTGTGCTCGCCTTTCGCAAGCCGGGGAGAGATCACTCTACTCCGACCGGTTTCCGCCCAATATCTCTAACCTCTTGCGTGTGCAAGTTGATGGAGAAATTGGTAAATGTTAGATTAGCCTATTTCCTGGACAGCGGAGGCCATCTGTCTTCTGCACAGTGCGGCTTCCGTAAGTTCCACTCCACGTCGGATGCTCTGCTCCGACTGGAAAATGCCGTCTGCGAGGCTTTCCTTCGTAGACAGCACTACGCCACGGTGTTTTTTGATCTGGAGAAAGCCTAAGATCCCGCATGGCGATACGGTATCATGGAGACTCTCCACACGATGGGGGCGAGAGGACGCCTCCCAATGTTTATATGTGAATTTTTGCGAGATCGACTATTCCTCGTACGGGTGGGGGGAGCCCTCTCCGGCCCAAAGGAGCAGGAAGAGGGTGTCCCGCAGGGAAGTGTCCTCAGTGTCACACTCTTTGCCCTCAGCATCAACGGCATCACCTCGGTGCTGCCGGAAGATGTTCTCGCTACGCTCTACGTGGACGACCTTTCGATCTCTTTTGGCGCGGCCCAGATGCCAACTCTGGAGCGTCGACTCCAACAGGCATTGAACCGCGTCTCTCGCTATGCCGAAGCGCACAGGTTTCGGTTTTCTTTGGCCAAGACTAAGGTGGTGCACTTCTGCCGCCATCCACGGCTTCACCCCGACCCATATTTGTTTCTTAATGAGGTGCGCTTGGATGTGGTTGAGTCGCACCGTTTCCTTGGTCTTGTATTCGACCGACGTCTCACCTGGGAGGCTCATATTCGCAGCCTTAGGGTCTCTTGTACCCGCGCCATGGACATTCTCCGTTCCGTGACGTTCAGCGCTTGGGGCGCTGATAGGGCTACCGCCTTACTTTTTTATCGATCCTTTGTTCGCTCGAAGCTCGACTACGGATGCGAGTTTTATGCATCCGCAGCCGAGCGTTTATTGCAGAAGGTGGATTCGATCCACCACACCGGCCTTCGCCTTGCGACCGGTGCCTTCCGCACTTCCCCCATTGAGAGCCTGTATGTCGATGCTGGGGAGACTCCACTCGCTCTGCGCCGCGTGCAGTGCATCACTCGCCTGTACGCGCGAGCCCGGCGCCTCCCTCAGTCGCCAACAGCTCTCACTGCATCCACAGCTGACCTCGATGGTGCCTATGCCGCCGAGAGACGCCAGTCATACCCTAAGCCCTTTGGGTTTAGGGCCAGGAAACTCCTTCGAGAGGTAGATATAGCTCTCGGGCCGGTGGCGCCCCTGGTTCTGCCCAGGACGCCACCCTGGAGGGTAACACATTTGGCTATTTGTCGCCACGCCTCTGCTCCCAAAGCTTGTACTGCGCCGGGAATATTGCGTTCGACCTTTTTGGAGCACACATCGTGTCAAGCTGGAACCGTGCCAGTGTATACGGATGGCTCCAAGTCCCAAGAGGGGGTCGGCTTCCACGCCGTATCCCCTCTGTTCGAAGTCAGCGGGGCTCTACCAGGCGCTGCGTCTGTCTTCACGGCCGAGCTGGTGGCAATACACCACTCGGTACGGGAGATTACGCGACGTGCTCGGTTCGGAGACCGGATTGTGATCTATAGCGACTCATAAAGCGCCCTGAGTGCTCTCGGGGCATTGGAATCTCCGCATACCCTGGTTCGCGATATCCGTGACGCCACGGTTTTGGCGAGCCGGGCAGATGTCGAGATTATCTTCTGCTGGGTTCCTGGACATGTAGGAATTGCGGGGAATGAGCGCGCCAAAGAGTCCGCGAGGACTCTGCGACCAGACCAGCGTTTCGCTCTTCCTCACACCGACTACATGGCAGGAATACGGGCAGCTCTTCGGACTGCTTGGCAAAGAAGATGGGAGACGGTCGAAGTGAACTTAAAATTGCGTGCCATTGTGCCGCGACTGTTCCCATGGACCTATCCCCCAATGCCGCGGCGGCTTCAGGTTGCTTTCTGTCGTCTTCGAATCGGACACACTCGTGTGACGCATCGCTATCTGATGGAGCGCTCGCCTGCGCCCTATTGCAACGACTGCGTCGTCCCCCAGACTGTTCGGCACATTCTTGTCGAATGTCCCAGTCTGGGTGATCTTCGCGCACGATACCTGTCCCAGTACCGGGATGGGCGGGGTCGCTACCGCCTGTCCCCTGTGCTCGGGACAGATTCGTGCACATTGACTTGTGGACTTGTTGACTTCTTGGGGGAGGCCGGCCTTCTCCCTATTATTTAAGCAAGGTTTGTTTTTTTTTTGTTTTTTTGTTTTGTTTGTTTTTTTGTTTTTTTTTATGCATTTGTTTTTTTTGTTTGTTTTGTTTTTTGTTTGTTCTTCTCCTTTAGTTGCACGCTCCTGCGCCGGGGGGACCTCTCCCCGACGCACCAGCTTGCTTCCTTTCCCCCTTTTGGGGTGTTTTTTTTTTTTCTCTCTTTAATTTTATTTTAAAGTAGCCTAGAACTAAAACCAGTTTTAATACGGCGACTAATGCCCAAGTAGGCAGTCGCCAGATGAGCTCTTAAAAAAAAAAAAATAAAAAAATAAATTAGTCATGTCAGTCTTTGTCCCTTTCTACATGCACTTCATCATCCAGACACACATCCGACACATCCTGATCAATCTCACTCAAATCTTCAACTAGCTTTTCTACTTCATCCATCAATCCTTCCCATTCTTTCATAGGATTCATTGAATCTTGCTCCACTTGTACACTTATCCCATTTATATCTCAATCATGCAAAAATCTGGAAAATTCACCCACCTCACTCTCACCAAATGGTTCCTTCCATCCATCCTTTCTCAACTCTTTCTTCTTATGCTTCCCCTTTCCACTGCTCCCTTCTAAAGCACTAGCTATATCATTCACTTCCTGACAGTCTTCCATGCTTTCCAACAGACACTCATTCACTGGATGATGCAACAAATATTCAGGAGGTTCATACCATTTTCATAACACACTGATGCGCTCTACATTCATCCAAACTTCCATCCTCTCTTTCACTCTCTATCAAATAACTTACCCCATTAGACCAAACATTTATCACCACAAACGGACTTTCAAATTTCTCTTTCAATTTATCCATATCCAGTCTACCTTTTGTTTCAATCTCTTTCAGCACTTTATTACCAACAGAAAAACTTGCGAACCTTTCATTCACTTTTCTCCATAATTCACAATCGCTTTCACTATGTCCTATATGTGGCCTAATCACTCTACGTAAATTTATCAAATATTTACATGGGGACATTCCCGGCACCTTATGCCCTATCATATTGTATGACCAAAGTACTCTTCCCAAACATTCATCTCATTCTCTCCCATCTTTCACTATTAATTGTAACTTCTCACTCAAGGTTCTTATAGATTTTCAGCCAAACCATTTGCGCTAGGTACATACGGTGGCGGTCATACATGATCAATTCTCCATTTGATCAACATCTCAAAAGCATGCCCTACAAACTCGGGTCCATTGCCACTCAACATTTGTGTAAGTTTACACACGCACATAGGCAACATTCTCTCACTCACTACTCTTGCAACACTCAAGGATCCACTCTTATGATCCACCATCACAACCATTCCCACAGAGACTCCTGCAGTTGTCAGAAGACAAACAATCAATCTCCATTCTTTCAAAAGGTTCATTCAAACTTAGTTTTAATAATGGTGGGGTAGCATACACACTCTGATACTTTCCTCTTTGGCACACTTCATACATAGTTGCTATATCCACATATCTTTCTAAAAAACCCACACCATTTCATACACTCCCACAATTTATTCTTACCCAAATGACCAAACCTGGCCTGTACAATTGTTGCCATTCCAATCCTACCATGCAGAAAATATATGTATACATCCTTATTATCTATACATAGCGCAAAATGCCCTAAGCTTTTGCATACTACAAATTTTCCACCAAACCTTCTAAATTCTCTTAATATCCCACTCCATTCATTACCAGGAACACTGTTCATCACACTTTCTTTCAATTCATGCACCATTGGACATGACTGCTTGTCCCAAGCATTCTCATTTTTTTTGCTTACTTGTGCTAGGGACCTCCCACATATTTTTATTTTCCCTAACTTCACCATTTTTTTTAAAACTTATAGTTGGATATCCCCATAGGAATCGTGGGTTGGATTCCCAAAACACCGATCGTGAAGCCATTATCCGGGCATTTCATAAAAGCACCGAAGAAAAGGACACTGTCTTTCAGACAACACATAATTTACCAGGAGCTTCTAACATGTCGTAAGTAGAAAGATCTGGCCCATTGTCCAGCTTGTGGGGAATGTCAATGTTTGGTCTCATCATGTCTTTACACACATTTATCAGTTTTTAATGCTAGTGTGCAAACTGTCCATTGATTGTGAATTACTATGGTTCAGTACAGCTTTTGGAATTTGTCATCTTCCTTTTCTTTATTAATCCAGAGTTTTACTTGTGGGCTAATTGTTTTTCATATACTCCTTTCCTTAGAGAAAGCACTACTGTTTGCCAGTCATGTGTTCAAGGTTCTCCCAAGCACCAGCACAGCACCAGCGGTGTGTCTGCTCTATCCATTTTTGCAACTCCACCCAGGAAAGATGAAGAATTGGGTGAGATTCTGCTGTAGCGAAGCACTTCTGTTCCTCACCAGTGCCATGTTTATGCCTTTATCGAAATCACCTCCTTTAGTCGCTTGTTTGAAGGCAATGAAGCGTCAGACGAGCTGGTGTTTTGCATCCGATTCCCGCACTCACCTGCAGAAGGAACCTGTGCCATACCCTACTAAAGAAATTCTTTGCAACATCTGATGCATTGTTTGTCATAGAAAGTTGTTTCATTTTCTTTTATGACTATTGTTTTTTTCATTGTCTAATTTTGTTCCTGTTCATTTTGAAAGCTTCTTGTTTTTTTGTTTTTGTAGACCACTGTAGCAATTTGTCACACTAGATATATATGAAAAAAATGGCTTGCATTATAACCAGCAGAAACTGCTTATATTACATTAATACATGCATTCTAGTTTTTTTCTCATTGATTCGGAGGAAAAGGCCTCCATATGTGTCCCTTGCATGTCATATATTTTGATTTTTTTAAAGAATTTTTGCATTTGTACATGAAAGTTTATTTCGTGTCTTCATGCCTTTGGCTGATTGGCTTTGGTACTGCCTGTTCAAGTGCATGACTGGATGCTTGTTTGTCCATATTTTTGCAGGTAAGTTTTCAAACTAATTTTTAAATAGTCTTTAGTGTATTTGTAGTGACTACTGTAAAGTTAAGTGCAATAGTTAAGAAATTCCCGCAATTGGTAGAGAGACTATATGCTAGAGGAGCATGCTCACCTTTCTTAGAGATCTCCTTTACTGATAACAACTGCTATGGTGGAATGTGTGTACTCGATGATCTTTAGATTTATGCCATGTATTATTTTACAATGATAAAGCTGAAGGAAAATATATATATGGTTGGCCAGAAAATCCTGACTAACTTAGGGAGTGGAAAGAAAACAACAAAATTTTAGAGAGCAACACCAACATTAGGTTAGGTTAGCCTTACTCATTCGACTACCAGCCTCCATATGCTGCTTTTGTTTGTTGAAAGTGGAAGTTTGGAAGAAATGGAATTAAAGTTTGAATCACTACTGTTACAAGTGAAAACTTTCCACAAGAGTTGCTGTGAAGAAAATTTGCGATGCTGAAGGAGAAGGCACAGTCAATCAGGCGAAGGTCTCGAGGTGGTACAGACATTTCAACTCCAGGAATCTTCTCTTTCACGATCAACCTCGTTCCAGCCGACCATCAACCTTTGACAGTGAGGCTTTAGGGGCAGCTTTGATAGTTGAACCTTTCTGCAAGCAGCCATGATCTTGTTAAAGTTGTTGGAGTGTCATTTCATCAGACTGTGCTAAACTGATTGCATCAAATGGATTTTGTTCACAAGAAGCCCTGATTGGATCCATATGACCTCACCAAAGCACAAGTTGCCTTTAGAGGAGAGATTTGCAGCCAACTTCTCAAGAACACAATGGATGAACAATTCTGGAAGCAAATTGTCACATGAGATGAGATGTGGGTGCACTTGGTTAATCATGATCGGAAGAGGAAATGGGTTCCGTGAGGTAAGCATTTCAAGCTTTTTCCACATGGTTGCGCCATCAATACTAAACTGTATTGCCAGCAGCTAGACTGCGTGTACAACAAACTAAAGAAAGAGTATTTTGCTTTGATAAATCAATGTCAGGCTTTGTTTCAGCAAGGCAATGCGAGGCCACACACTGCCATGCCAGGTTGACTATGGAGAAGTTGAAACAGATGGACAGTTTTGAAATTCTTCCACATCCACCATTCAGTCCTGATGCTGCTCCGAGTGACTATGGCTTATTCTGCTCAATGGGACATTTCCTCCACAACCAGTGAGTCAACACGTTTGATGAAGTGAAGGAAGCTTCTTTTTTTTATTCAAAGCCAGCTGACTGGCTTTGAAGAATAAATGTTGGTGTTGCTCCATAAAATTTTGTTGTTTTCTTTCTGCTTCCTTAGTGAGTCAGGACTTTTTGACCAACCATATAGTTTATCTTAGATGATTGATGATTCTAGGAAAGATGAATGGACGATTAGGTGACAGAATGAGAGATGAGATAATGAGCTTTTAGTACACTTGGAGAGAAGGTGGTAGGGCTCTGTTGTGAAAGAAACATGTGTAGTCAGAACATTTTGAAGACCACCAGACCTCTGTTGTTGAAGTGTTTAATATAAATGATCCAGCTAGATTGGGAGTGATTCTTTGTTAGGTTAGGTTCTTTCATAAACTGTGGAAAATGGACAATAGAAAAGAGTCCCTCTGAAAGGTTCAAAGTTAGACTTTAAGAGTTTTTTAAAATATACAAATTTGAACAAAGAGAGGACAATTTGGTTACTAAGGAATAGGTTGTAGGATGTATGGGACTATCCAATCACATGATTCTGCTGTATAAGGTTCATTTGATTGGTGCATGGATGAGCATTTGTGAGGAAGGTGAAAAAGGAAAAGAGAATAAAAAAAAAGAAGAGTACAATAGACCCTTGTGGTTTTTGTCATCCATAGATTTAAAGCTTGGCTTAAGAGTAAAGGAGAGAAAATAAGTGTGAACATGGAAATATGGCAAAAGTGAAAAAAATTAAGGCAATGAGAGTAGGTAGTGCAAGGGTTGTATGATGTGAGTGTGCCAGAACTGAAAAGAAAAAGCAAAGGGCTAAATGATCAAATTATGCTAAATATGAAGTGAAATACAAAAAGGAAGCATACTTGCAAATTGTAACTACATAAAAGGCTGGTGGAGTCCCAAATGACCCCCAAATTTTTTTATATGTGTGTAAGTTTGTATATATATTTGTGTAGTTGGGTAGCAGTCTTTCTTAAATGCAAATTTTGTTGAAGACCATTCTGTATTTTGCCTTAATTAATTTCCTTTGGCAACTTTCTCTTCTTTTAACTATCTTTTTTATTCCATCTTGTAGATGGTGGATTATTTTTACAGTATTCATCTCATATTTAAATGGATGTGTTTGGTAAAAACCAAACTAAATTGCTAAGCTTTCAATCTTATTCAATCATCTTTGGAGCGTTTTGAAATGTTCTTGCCTCCTTTACCGATGTAATGAGTGGAATAAGGATCTGGCAGAAAGTAAAGTGAAAGAAAATTATTTTTAAGGGGTATTTATTCACCTTGGTTAAACTTAACGTTAGAGGAAATAAGCCACTCCTGTGCGTGGAATCTTTAAAATAGTTTTAATGTGCGATTCCAGCTTGTCTGTTGATGGCTGGCGTACCTTCATATATTAATATGGCTTCTAAGATGTTTAGCCTCGGTTTATTAACCTCTTTTCTTTTAATGATGGTGTTATCAAGAGCATATCTCTTTTTAGGTTAATATTATGCATCTACAAAGCGGAGGGCCAAAGAACCATATGGAGAGTGTACATAATATTAATCTAAATGAGAGATATGCTCGTTGATAACACCATTATTCCACTCATTACATCAGTAAAGGAGGCAAGAACATTTCAAAACGCTCTGAAGATGGTCGAATAAGATCGAAAGCTTAGCAATTTAGTTTGGTTTTTACCAAACACATTCATTTAAAAAAGAGATGAATACTGGACACATAATCCACCATCTACAAGATGGAATAAAAAAGATTGTTAGAAGAAGAGAAAGTTCCCAAAGGAAATTAATTAAGGCAAAATACACAATGGTCTTCAACAAAGTTTGTATATATATTTATATATGTATATATATCAAGTTTTGCAAGAGTTCTGTTACACTTTTTTTTCTTTTTTTTTTTTTGAGAGAGAGAGGTTTATGTTTAGGATAGAAAAAGTTCCATAAAAAAACTTCTTTAAAAAGTTCTTTACCATCATGTCTTTAGAATGTCTTTTTCATTCTGTGTAGCCTGCAGGTGTGTCAAGATGGAAATGAAAAGAATCAAAATCTCTGCTCTTGTGTGTGTAGGCCACAACAAGTCCAACACCTCCAAGTAGCTCACTGTCAGCCAGATATCTGACGACAGAGTTGCGAAGAAGCTCAAAAATGCGGAAACCTCAAAAATCAATCTTGTTCAGACATCCCTCAAATTGTCAACCATTTGGGTGTGAGAAAGGCATTCAAAAGTGCTCCAAGGTTGTCAAGGAGGAGGTTGGAAAGAGCTTGAGGTTCATGTAAAGGCCTTTGCTCATTGATTGTATGCAAAAACTATGTTGGGCATATTTTCATCACCTTCTCAATGACTGGAAGAGTTATGGCAATCAAATTATTATTTTTTTTTTATTAAAAGAACAAAAAAAAACCCACAGTTGATCCACTCATCAACCAGCAGAACTACCTCATAGTAAGCTTTGGCCAGGATGTCTCCCAGGTCCGCTACATATTTAAAACCAACCCCCCCATCTTTGTGATGAAGTTCCATATCCCCCCTAATGGGAGCCGCCTTTTTGTGATGGTGGTGGTGGGGGTGTTGCATGTCCCAATGATCTGATTGAGCCAAACTTCCTACTGGGCTGCTAAACATTGTGGGAGAGGTCTACCCGTACTGGAAGGGTCGCCAAGAAACTGGCAACCCATGCCAGACCAAATGGCTTCAATGTAGGCTTCCAGTATGGGTCAACAGTACCGCCCGCCGGAGTGATCACTTTTTAGTCATCGTCCTGTGCTGTATGGTTGGGTGTGGGGGTGGGGTCAGCTCCGGCCTGGGCAAACTTTCACATCACGAAGCCTGCTTTTTAAAATGAGCAGTCTCCCTGCAGACGAGGTACCCTGTCCTAATTGGCTAACGTCCAGTCCTTGCCCAAACCCTGTAGGCCTCGGCTCTTGGCTCCTGGGGCCAAGTCGGAAATTAACACACATATGGGTGTAAAAAAAATTCTGGTCCTCGGGAGGTGGTTTACCTGTCCCCCCGAGACATCATCTACTGGCTGTTGTGCTGCTGAAGAGAAGCAGATTGGAGCACCTCCTACTGCTTCAGAAATACAAAATGGGAAAGTTGGTAGCAGGACACCTGCCTGCTCGGTGCTTACCTCATCACAAAACGGAAACACACTATAGCCACAACATCTATGAGAATAATGATACCACAAACAGATGTTATGTGGTCTTCTTGACAAAGGAGCCCGCTAAGACAGCCCTTGAACATGCAACCTCCTTACTCATATGTGACAAGGACTTGGTCAGACTCGTAAGATCAAGTAATCTGGAAGAGACAGAGCAGGACTACTCTCCAAACATATTTGAAGAGCATCTTGCAGAGAAGGCAACAAGGTCACATAAAGTACACTCCCCATACTGGATCGTTGCCTACTACAAAGAGGGCGAGGGCAATTTTATCCAAGCCACCCAGTATCTGGGGAGAGAGATAGGACTCATTCCTGAAAGCCATCTAAAAAAGTATGGAAAGGGAGTCCTCATTCACGCCAAAGATGTCACCCAGGCAAAAATGCTCTCCAACCTCCCATCTCCATCTGATGGCATATTTTAAACCATTAAGCCCCACAAGTCTTTTAACTTGAATAAGTTGCTCATATACAGCTATGACCTCTTTGACTTTTCCAAAGAGGAGATAGTTGAGATGTCTCCTGACAATGTGAGCCATGTCACAAAAATGAAGGGGTAAAAACCCCCTGATAATCTTGGTTTTCTTTGGATAGTTTGCACCCGACAGGATCAAGATTGGCCCTCAATCAATGAAGGTGAAACCTTTCACAGAAGGCCCCTCCTATGCTACTGGCGCTTCAATTATGGGCTTGGGAGGAAGCACTGTAAAGATGCACCAGGATGTGGCAATTGCTCTGCCCTAGATAACCATGCCACAACGGAATGCATTAAAGACTAAAGAGGCTTACTGCTTCCTCTGTAGGGAAGATCATCCTGTGAATTCCCGGCAATGCAAAACCTATAAATTGGAGCAGGACATGCTACATCTGGCCAACTCACAGAAAATCAGCTTGGGGAGTGCTAGGAGAGAGCTGATGTTTCGGCAGGGGAAGTAGGGAGGAGTGAAGACCTTCTCCTCCACTGTGGCTAGCTGCCCTGCCAAAGAAACAAAAGCTGCTCTCCCAAAACAGAATGCCACAGTACCACCCCCGAAGGTACATCTATTGCAGCAGCAGTTAGGAACAGATTTGGTGCCCTAGAAAACGAGGCCGAGTCGACACATGCCAACTCAACTGAGTCGACTCTGTTCAGTCTCCAGAGCCTAAGCCAAAGAAGGACCTGTCTACAAAATTCTCACACCAGAGGAGACGTCGCTCCTCCTCAGAGTCCTTGGACTCAGGTGAGGCACCACCACTGCCTAAAATCATCTTGGCAGTTGAGGCTCAGGAGCCGGAGGCAGTATGTGCTGCCTCCCACACAAAGGGGACCACTTGGGCTGCACATAAAACCATCAAGCTCCCTATAAAGAACGGTGGAGATGAGGGGAGGGTTAAAAAGAAGTTAAGTTCCACTGCAGGAACATCAGCCAAAAAGACAGGCCTAGTGGTCCTTAAACTTCAATCGAAATAAACATGGCTATGATCTTGCAGTGGAACATTCGTGGTCTAAGAGCAAACTGGGAGGAACTTGCCACCCTGGTGGCAGACTACTCCCCAGCAGTTATCTGCCTTCAAGAGACCATGATGAGGCAGGGAAATTTTCCCTTCCCCATGGGATATTAGGTGCTACAAACCTCTACTCCCGGTGGTGGAGGACATCGCGTCAGTGGTTGTTTATACCACCGTCGTGATGTCTGCCCCCTAGAAATAAAATTACAATCCCCCTTGCAGGCTGTGGCAGGACGTGTCCACCTAGGTGCAGACTACAGTCTGCTCCATTTATCTACCACCAAGTGATGACATTTTACCCAAGCACCTAGCAAGCCTTGTGGGGCAGCTCCCTTCCCCATTGTTACTTCTCGGAGACTTCAATTGTCGTCATTTGTTGTGGGAGATTCAATCTGCAATAGCAGGGGTGACTCCCTCCTCACCTTTATTGATGGGCATGACTTAGTTGTTCTCAGCACTGGTAAGCCCACCCATTTCCATACTCAAACAGGCACATCTCGCTCTGCAGCTCAAGTATAGCAGCAAATTTCACATGGATGGTAGATGAAGATCTACATGGAAAGTGACCACTATCCTATAATTCTAAAGACTGGTATCCCTTCCCACTACTTGTCTCCCAAAGTGGTCTCTTCCCTGTGCAGATTGGCTGAAGTTTGTTGAATCCTGCAACTTTCACAGCCATGCAGAAGACTGATACTGTCGATGTGGCAGTGGAATACATCACATCCCACCTCCACTTTGCCACATCAGTGAGCATCCTTTGCACATCTGGGAATTTTCCACGATGCCTGGTTTCCTGGTGGAACCAGGACTGCGGCTGCCAAAAGGACTTCTCGGCTGGCTGAGAGGTGCTACAGATTTCAGCCTAACTCGCAAGCCCCAAGATTTCCTTCCACTATAGCCGGACGATGAAGTTAACTCAATGCTCCTCCTGGCAATCCTATTTGAGCTCCACACCAATGGCAACGAGTTCGTAAAATGAAGGGAAAGTACCTTGTCCCATCCTGTTGCTGAATGGAAATACCGCGGCTTCACCTGCCGCTGTGGCAGAAGCCTTTGGCACCTTTTTCGCTTTAGTAGCTCAGTGAGACACTACTTTCCTCTTCGGCTATGCGACTCTGAGTGGAGTGGAAGGACATTGACTATGCATCCAGAGGTGGAGGGTCGTACACTGTGCTCGTCACCACACGTGACCCCGTAAGGGGCACGGCGATTTGCTCTCCTGGCCACCGTACTGACGGGACGCAGCGCCCCGTCCGGCCCCAGCTTGGAATCCTTTTTCTTCTGCTAACCCCTACTTCGTCTTCTGTAGTAATTCTCTTTCCCATAAGCGACGCGGTGATTTTCCTTCCTGGCCGCCGTGCTGACGGGACTCAGCGCCCCGTCCGGCCACAGCTTAGCCTCTTCTCCTTCTTTTCTTTCTTTTGCCTCTGTACGGGTCAACGGATGCGCTCACTGTGGGGGCATCGCCTGCAGACCCTGCCTTACGGAAGGTATGGTTGACCGGGTCGTCATTTTGTTTCTGGGACGTCTTAGCACCGCAATTCAAAGAATCTCCGTTATGTGGCTCCGCTGTTTTTAAAACGACAGTGGGATTCGGGGGGCGGGTTACCCCGTCTGGGCTGTATGGACGCTCTTTGGACTCACGGTGACGATTTGGTGCATGCCCTCGGCTCCAGGGGCAGCCCAAAATAAAATATATACTTATATGGGTAAATTTAACAAGCATAACTCCCAGAGACCTGCAGGCTCTGGTCATCGTGCCTTGGAACCTGACGGTAAACGCTTTGATCCTTTTGGGTCAGAAGTTAGCCCTGAGTTGGATTACGACTGATTTTTAGTCTTGAAAGCGAGCGATAGTCCTCTTAGTATGGCTGACATCTTCGACGTCTACGAGGATTTTGTTGAGAAATGTGGCGAACCTGCCCAAATGTGGCCACGTAATGATGGCGCATTGATAGTCGAGGCGAAATCAAGCGAGCAGCATCAGCGGATTAAGACCCTACACTCTTTAGCTTCTGTAGACATTTCCTCTGCTTCGCACTCGACATTTAACACCAGTAAAGGTGTTATCCGATCGGGAGAGTTAATGGATTACGATGTTAACAGGCTGGTATCAAAACTTACCAATCAGAAGGTTGTAAGTGCCCACCGCATTTCCAGGTTTGTGAATGGGGCTAGGTTACCTACCGCCACCATAATCCTGACCTTCAACAGATTGGAACCGCCCAAGTATGTTAAGGCTGGCTATCTTAACATCCCAGTCAAGCCTTACGTTGAAAACCCACGACGCTGCTTCCATTGCCAACGCTTTGGCCATGTAAGCAAGTTTTGTAAACAGGCAAGGTTGTTTGTGAATTGTGGATCGGATTATCACAGGACGCCCTGTTCTCAACAGCCATGCTGCCCTAACAACACCCTGCAACATCACCGCAATGCACTTACTTTCTCTATGAGAGAGAAGTCATTGCCATTAGAGACAAGAACAGGGTCAGTTTTAAAGAGGCCAGAAGAAGAGTAAAGGAGATGTATGTCCAACCTGGTGTGGGCTTTTCTGATGCTCTGCGTTCTACCGGGCCAAAGAAAGGGAGAAGCCAGAGACCTCCTACTGGTTCTCCTGTGCCTGACCAGGTAAAAAGTCCTCCCCGTCCTAAACGTACATCTCCTCGTGGTGAACACTTGGTCAGCACCTAACAGTGCTTCTGAGGTTACCAACAAGAAGAGGGACTTTACATCCTCTCCTGCTTCTCCAAGGGTGGTTAAGCACCTTGCTACCGCTCAAGAACATGTGGATGTTGATCATGTTGGTCCTCAGGTGGTATCCATTCCACCTCTGGACATTCACCTTGCCCCTAAAGGACCAAGTTCTTCTTCATCTCCAAAGCCGGTTATCACTCCAGTCCCCCTTGTTGATACTGCTTTGGAATTCCTTCGATCCCTGAATGAGAAGGAACTTACCTTTGCTCCTTTCCAGGGGCCAGCTGTTGTGGAGGTTACACCCTCCTCTGAGGAGGACTCAAAAACCGACTCCACATCCTTCTCTATCAGCATCGAATTCACAACTTTTGCCGATGTCCTCGCCACCACCATCGCCTCTACCATCCCAACCAATACCACCAGCTGTGTCAACATTGTCTGTTCCCTCGACACCTGAAGTGACCCTTGGAGTTGCTTCCATCTCTGCTTCTCCAGTAAAGACAGTTCTCTCTTACAGCCACTTATCAAAATCTGATGCACCTCCTCTTAAAGAAAAAACAAAGGCAAAACTCAAGCTCCCGATGCCTCTTTTGTCATACTCCAAGCTTAAGGCTAGTATGACAGGAAATACTTCCACTGGTAGTTCAAATCCAAAATCTCCTACCCCTAAGGGTAGGAAGAAATATACCGTTATGCTTAAACAGTAGCAATGTTTCCAATTATTCATTGGAACCTCCAAATGGGAAGAGTTCAAGCTCCTGCTTAAGGATTACAATCCTTAACCCAACATTTCGGGTTTTGTGGGATATTATAAGAACCCTGGAGAACCAATTCATGGTTCTGCTGTCTTTGTTAACAACAGGGTTCCCCACAACCAGCTCTCTCTTAATACAGACCTGCAGGCGGTTGCTGTTTGCCTGTTTTCAAGTCGCCATTATTTGGTCAGTTCGCTGTATCTTCCTCCTGGCGAGAAAAGAGATACAGCTGTTTTAGCTACAAAGTTAGCTAATTTAATTTCTCATCTCCCTCCTCCCTGTTTATTGATTGGCGACTTTAATGCTTGACATCCCCCTTGGGGGGACCATGATAACAACCCTAGAGGAAATATGATTGAGAGATTTCTGGGCACTAATGATGTCTGCTTTCTTAACGATGGCAGCCACACATCATTTCACATTCAGATGAACAGCTTTACATGTGTGGAATTGTCTCTCTGTTTACCAAGCTGTAGAGCTGATTTTGATTGAGCAGTGGATCCTGACTTGCGAGGCAGTGATCACTTACCTATTGTAATAACACCATGTACAGGTAGTCCTCCTCCACCACCTAGCAAAAGATGGAATACAAAAAAAAGCAAACTGGCCTAAATTCAGGCACCTCTCGAGCCATGATGGGTCCGTCCCTCATGAAGATATTGAAGTGGCTATTGATGATCTTCTAGCCCGCGCCAATCATGGTTAATTCCTCCATCCCACTCTCCGGCTCAACTGCTCGTGGACCACAATTGCCCTGGTGGTCTGCTGAATGCTCAAGAGTTGTCACTGAATGTACACAGGCTTGCCGACGTTACCATCGGTGCCCTACGATGGTAAAGAAACTTACTCGTAACCGAGCAAGGGCAGCACGGTGACGCACCCTTCGCCGACCTTGAAAGACCTCATTGGATGGTTGCATCGCATCGATATGTTCGCAGACCCCTGTAGACAAAATCTGGAAGAGAGTCAAAAAGCTATTGGGAAAATCCAATGGCTTTACAGCTCCCAACATTGGGAGACTTGTCAAATATTTCCAATGTTTTGGCCAGATCGTTTGCTAATATTTCAAGCCCAGACAAATATTCCACCCAATTCCAGCACTTTAGGCTCGAACAGGAGCAACATCCTTTCAACTTTATGGAGCCTAACATGGATAATGAGCCTTATAACCAGCTCTTTTCTATCCATGAGCTCCATAATGCACTGAAGCACTGTGGATCCACTGCACCCGGATCGGATGGCATTTCCTATGATATGATTAGGAATATTCATCCATCCCTCCTCTCATATTTGCTGGATATCTATAACTTCATCTGGATTAGGGGTTGCTTTCCTTCTATGTGGATGGAGGCTGTGGTTTTACCTTTCCGAAAACCAGGAAAAGATGGGACGGAACCCACCCATTACCTCCCCATTGCCCTTACTAGTTGTCCATGTAAATTTTTTGAGAGGATGATAAATACAAGACTCATTGGTTTTTGGAGACAAACTATCTTATCTCTCTCTCTCAATCAGGTTTCAGAAAAAAACAGAGTACCATCGACCTGCTTGTTAGAATGGAGTCTTATATTAGAAATGCTTTTTCAAAGAAGCAGCATTCTGTTGCTGTTTTCTTTGATATTGAGAAAGCATATGATACCACTTGGAGGCGTGGTATCCTTAAGCAACTCCATGATTGGGGTCTGCGGGGCTTTCTTCCCAGGTTTGTCTAGCAATTCCTCATGTGACGCACACTACGTGTAAAAGTTGGAAATGCCCTATCGGAGCCCTTAGAGCAAGTTGAGGAGGTGCCACAGGAAGGTGTCCTCAGTGTCACCTCCTTCTTTGCGGCCATCAATACCATTATCGCAAATCCAGTTGAGATTTCCTCAACTCTATATGTGGATGACTTAGTGCTTATCTGTTCATCGCCTAGACTTCCATTTGTCATCCGTAAGCTACAGCGGGTTATAAATACCATAGCTGATAATCTTCTTCCAAGGGGCTTCTGCTTTTCCGCAGTAAAGACCAAGGCTGTCCACTTTTACAATCATAGATTGGTGACATGGAACCCTCCCCATTTATCACTCTATGGTGTCCTGTCACCTTTGAGCCCCATTTCTAGGGGTGATCTTTGATTCAAGGCTTTCTTGGAGGTCTCATTTGGACGATTTCAAAAGGTATTCTTGTCTGAAGAGAATGGACATAATGAAATTACTGTCACACACTTCTTGGGGAAGTGATTGACGCACCCTGTGGCTTCTGTATTCAGTATTGGTCCAGTCAAAGCTGGACTATGGGTCACAGGTGTACTCCTCTGCCTCGTCGTCCATCCTTGAAAAATTAAATACTGTGTGTAACCAGAGTGTGCGCCTGGCTTTTGGAGCCTTCAAGTCCTCCCCTGTGTGGAGTATCTATGTAGAGAATGGGGCTCTTCCTCTTCCTTTTTACAGGCTCAAGTCTAACCTCAAATATCGTTTTAGACTTGAGCAATTACCATGGTCGCCAGTATATGAGTCCATGTTCAATTTTCAAACAGTGGCCCTTTGCTCTGCGCATGGCTGAGCACACAGGATGTCTAAGGGACTTTTCTGTTTTCATTACCAAAGATTCCCCCATGGCTCATACCACCTGTAGTGGTATGCAAGGGGATTACTGGTAGGCCCAAGGATCAGTTCTTGCCTGTGGTCTTGAGAAAGATGTATGATCAACTCTCCTCCAACCATCAGGCAAGGATCAGTTCTTGCCTGTGGTCTTGAGAAAGATGTATGATCAACTCTCCTCCAACCATCAGCCTAGCTCCTTTGTGTTCACCAATGGGTCCAAGTCATTAAACAGAGTTAGAGCTGCTGCTGTCTTCCCATCTCAGACCACATTGGTTTGCCTACCAAGTGCAGCTTCCGTTTTCACAACAGAACTTGTTGCCATTTTTGCTGCACTCTTTGTTATTGCGCCTATGCCATCTGGTTGTCTTACGATTTTCTCTGACTCCCTTAGTTCTCTGGAGGCACTGAGTACTTTTAGTCCTAGCCATCCACTGGTTTCCAAGATCCAGCGGTAGCTTTTTTATCTTTCTCCTACTCATAACATTTTATATTCTCTCTTCTTGTATCTATTGTTGATCCATCTATAGTCTCTGTTTTTATCCTTTGTCAAGTTCTCAATAGTTTATTTTTTATATCCTTTTACACCCCTTAATGGTTTTAAATTCCTGTACTTCGATTCTATTGATCTTAATTTCATAGCTATATTTTTGTATATTCTCCAGATGTCTATATTTTTAGACTCATGTAAATTACCCGTCCTTGAATTTGGCTGCGGGCTAGTCCCTTTGGGCTTTGCAGCATTTATTTTCTGCACTATTCATTCATTCATTCATTCACCACACGTGAATTGAGAGAGGCCTTGAAAATCTGTCAGGACAGCTTTCCAGGGCATGATGACATCCCCTATGCAATGCTTCAACATCTTCCACAAGAGGGGATGTCCTTTCTACTAGGCCTCTATAACTGAATCTGGATTGATGGAGCATTCCCGAGCAGCTGGAGCATGGCAGTGGTGATTCCGATCCTGAAGCCAAGAAAAGATCACTTGCAGCATGCCAACTTATATCCAATCTCAGTCACATACTGCTTGAGAAGATGGTCAATGTCCGACTGATATGGATCCTGGAATGCAAGAAGTTCTTAGCAAACTGCCAGTTTGGGTTCTGCAAGCCTCGTTCCACATCAGACACTCTCCTGACACTAGAATCGTCTGTCTGCAGGGCTTTTAGATTGCAGCAGCATCATATTACAGGGGGTTTTTACCTGGAGAACTGGTCTAAGTGGAAGATTGCCATGTTTCTTAAAGGCCTCATGGCCAATAGGATTGTCTGTGTTTGGGCTGGACAGGTCCTTTCCCCTCCCTATCAACTCAAAGGTTGAGTTCTACAAGGCAGTGTCTTGAGCGTAACTCTTTTTGCTGTTTTGATCAATGACATAATGGATGTTCTCCCAAATGGAGTCATCAGCACCTTATATGTGGACGACCTGTCACTATCATTTGCAGCCATAGAGAAAGTCTGTGAGTGGGCTACCCTTAGGGGTTTCCTCTTCTTACAGAAAAATACCATCGCAGTACATTTCTGCAGGGTCTGGGGCATATATCCCAACCCTGATCTGTATCTTTTTGGCAAGCAGATCCTGTGTAGGGATGATGCTTCGTTTTGGTAGTTGGTCTTTTACTCCAGACTAACCTGGTCTCACCTCCGTTACCTGAAGGCTGATTGCCTTAGGGCAATGAACCTTCTAAAATTACTGTCAAACAGATCCTGGGGTGCAGACCATGACATGATATTGAGGCTGCACAATGCAATAATATTGCCAAAATTAAAAGATGGTTGGAAGCTGTACTCCTCCGCTACCCAAGCCTGACTAAAGACGCTAGATTCCATCCACCACAGAGAAGTGCATCTCTCAACTGCGGTATTCAGGTCATTGTCCATCCCTAGCTTTCTAGTGGATGGAGGTGCAATTCCCTTGGACCTCCATAGGCACTGATCAGGTGCTGATGCTGCCTATAGAGACTGCCTGATTCTCTAGCTAGCCAAAGAGAGTGGGCTGATATCAATGCCACCCAACACCCTGTTAGAGGCTCCTCTCCAGAGGCAGTTGATGCATGATTCCGGGTGTTGTTTGATGCTCACCCTGACCAGACTGCAAATAAGCCCACAGGAGCAGTCCATACTAGGTCCCTGGGGTCTACCTGAGGTCACTTTTTGTAAGGGTTAAAGACCATCATTTTTTGCATGAGGGATCTATACCAGTTTACACAGATGGCTCCAAGACCAATGAGTGAGTCAGTTTTGGAGTTATCTTTCCCTCATCCAGGAAAGGGGGCACTTCCTAGAGCTGCCTCTATATTCACTGCAGAACTTACTGCAATCTTGACTGCCCTCAGCCTTATTTTCCTGAAGACTGATGTATCCTATATAATTTATTCACTCTCTAAGTTCCCTTCAGGCAATAGATTGTTTTAATCCCAACCACCTGCTGGTTCTAGCAATCTTAGAGTGGCTCCATCTAGTGTTGAACCAAGGTCGCACTGTGCAGTTCTGCTGGGTCCCTGGAAATGAGGTGGCGAATGCCCTCACTAAGACATTTGCATCAAGACTGGCAACAACCCGCCTCACAATTCCAGCATGTGATCTCCAGCCTGCCATCTACCATACCATACTTCAGGCTTGGAAAGAGCAGTGGACCTCATTCGATGGAAACAAACTGGATAGATGGGATTAGGGTGGTCTACGATGCTGCCTACAGGTGGTGGGTATATGTCTCCGGGTGGGCCACACCAAAATTACTCATAGGTACCTTATGGAGAGGGGTCCACCCCCTTATTGTGATGATTGTTTGGTGTCCTTCATGGTTTTCCACATGATGGCAGAGTGTTCTAGCCCGGGAGCTCCCCGCAACACCCATCTTGTGAGGCATGGGAGGGGGGGGCAGATGGTGTCTACTCCCTACTCTCGATGCTGGGCCAGGCTGGTGGAGTGTGGATCATGATTTGATCATATTTTTGAAGGAGGTTGGCCTCCTCAAACATATACAATTCAAAAATACTTTATTCCAAATATGTATTCTAATTTATATTTTATATATTTTATCCTTCATCCATTTACTGATCATCTTTCATCTGTTTATCCCCATCCTCATCATTCATCCATCAAAGTATTATTAAAATAAATATCTTAAAACAACTTCATCAGGCATAATTCATCTATTCAGTTTCATTCACCCACTCACCCCCACCATCTCGCACATTCATTGATCTACTAATAAATCATTACTCATCCATTCCCCCTCATTCATCCATAGTTTTGCACTACATCTGTAAATATACATTGTTTTAAATTTCTAATTTATTTTTGATAATATTCTTTTTAACAATTATTGAATCATAATTGTAAATCTTCAACCTTTTTAGAGCTTTGACCATCTGTCATCCAGCCATCACCAATTCACTGCCCATAACAAATGCTCAAACTACATAAAGAAGTTTAGCTGGTGACAATAACCTAGTAGTTGCACCACTCAAAACCAATCAATCAAGCTCAGGATTATGGCACATTTAGTCTTTCAGCAGGACAGTGCCCCAGCCCACATGGCCAAGAGTGTGCAAGAGTGTTTGGGGTCAAACATGAACTTCTGGTTGAAGTATTTTAGCCTCCGAAGTCACCTGACCTTGTCGAGGGCAAGGTCAGCAAGGTCTACCACAGCAACATCAATAAGCTGAAATCCTGTCTCAACAGTGTGTGGGCCAGAATGAGGAAAGACTCCGTCTTCAACATGTTTGCAGCATTTAGTGCTCTCTGCTGAGGGTGGCTATATTGATTAATATTTCCGTATAATCACATTTATATGTTGAAACAATAAAAACCTGTCTAACTGCATCAAAACTATCATTGTGTCCTTGGTTGAAAGCATTGTAACAAGTGTAACAAGACTTTTACAATACCTGGTTTATATAATATATATATATTTATTTATTTGCTGGTGCTCTGAAGAGGGTTGAGGAACTTCCAGAGTTTTTAGTGGATTAAGGAATTTTTACTATTACCCTTACCTAATTGTATTGACTTAAACGTTATCAATCAATTATAAAAAAAATTAGGGGTGAAGAACAGCAGGAACATTCACATTCCTGTTTTCTGTTAAAGTAAACACACTCTCTTACAAAAGACTTTTTGAAATTTCTCTTTTTTAGAGAAATGGATGGTTGCCTGGTTGTATGAGTGGTACTCTTGAAGACAGTTAAGGAACTCCAGGAGACTTTTCAAGCGGGTTAAGGAATTCTTACTATTACGTTTATATAACTGTATTTATATATATATATATTATTGAAGGTGACGGCTAATTTAGTGTTAAATATCTTCTTTTTGAGTGTCTCATTTTGTCTTATATTCTGCTTTTGGTCATGAGTTAACTCATGTTTAAGTTTACTAATATTTAATATAAAAGTAGCGGTGAATTAGGGCAGGAAACTAGTTCACTAAGCAAAACAAAATTTTATTGGCTTGACTCATTTTGATACACATGTATCATTCTTAAATGCAGATGGTTGTAACTAAGGAGTTGGGAACGGAGCTTTATATACAGAATTAATTGGTTGTTATCAATAAGCAAATATATTTATAGGGAATATAATTTCTAAAACATAAGAAAGTACATTGAGATGATGGTTGGGACTGTTTCAAATGGTTAATTATAATAATCACAGGATTAAGATGGGTAGGGATTATTATTCAGGGTGTAGGGATGTAAAGAAGGCAGAGTGATTTATATATTTCTTTTTGTATTTAATTTGGGCTGTATTTATTTTATATATAATGCTTCAAATATAAGTAGCTGCATGTGGTTTAGTGCATGTGCTAGGGTTTTGGTATTTTCTTCGATTGACTTCTGGTTCAGTTACGTTCCATGTTTTTCCAATATGTGTGTTTTGGGGGCACCATTGTTTAAATGGTAAGTCATTCTTCATGTTAGTTTTGTTTCTGTCATTCTGATATATGTATGAGGTTGAAGCTCACAGTCTCACATTTTGCAAGTATATTCATATATCAAATGAATTCTCTGCTTAGGTGGTATTGAGGTCCTGGGTTGTTTTTCATAATGAGGTTGGAAGTACATTTATTATTGTAGTAGATTATGAGTAATACATTTTCATTTTGTGTTAGTTTTACTCTTCTGTTTATGATTTCCTTCATTATTCTCATCCATTTTGTACACTGTGCTGATAATGTTCTTGTAGTATGGTTTAATTATGTTTCAGCTTGCTGATTGATACTTCCTGTAGGTGACATATTCCATCTCTCCATCTTATTACGAATAGGGATATGTCTCCATTTGTAAAACTATTGTTTCTGAGTACTTATGTAACATATTCAAGTTCTTTGTATCTCTTTCCATGTAGAGCAGTGAGTCAATTCACAGTTTATATAGCTATTTATTACTTTTTTATAGTGGTTGGTCAGGGCATTCACTTTTTTTCATTCATGCAAAGACCTGGATTTGTATACAATCGGTAACATTTACACTGCTATTAAAAATGTTATTAATTCTTCTTGATCGCAAAAGAACCCGGAAAGTTTGAGACTATTTTTAGATCAAGTTGAATGCAAGGAATCCATGTTAAAACTAGTCCCTCAAAGATCTAGCTAAGTATTTTAAAATTTATAAAAATGATAAAGATAGTCAAAATAATTCAAAAAACAAAATGGCTGAAAAAATAAATATATAGTGATTAAAGGGACCTTAAATGGATAAAAAAAAATTAAAATTCATTATTCATTCATTGATGACATCAGCCCTCCCCAACGAGTCGCAGAAGCGATTTTTCCCCCCAAAAAGAAGTGAGAATTAATATTAGTTGCGTTATTTTATATAAAAAAATTCTGATTAAAATCTCAGGGTCATTGCAGAGCGATCCCTCCTACGAGCGACCTTCAAAGTTAGTCTAAAAAGGTGGAACATTGACAAAATATTAAACCAGGACCATGGATCTTCAGGCTTACCAGAAAAACAACAAAATATATTTCTTCAGAATTGCATAAATAAATAGGTATTCCTATGTAATTCGATGAGCTGAATAACATTGCTTCTATAACCCTTTTTGGTTAGAAGGCTCTAAAACCTTGGAAATGACAGCGCTGTCTTCATCTTAAATTACCTAGTTTACAATAGTAAACGTACTTCCAACCTCATGAAGAAAAACAACCCAAAAGCTCACCTACCACCTCAGCAGAGAAGTCATTAATCTATGAATACACTTGCAAAATGGGAGACTGTATGGTCCAACCTCAGTCATATATCGAAATGACAGAAACAAAGCTAATATGAAGAATGACTTACTATTTAAACAATGGTGGCCCCAAAGTGCACACATTGGAAAAACATAGAATGCAACTGGGCCGGAGGTCACTCAAAGAAAACACTGAAATCCTAGCACATGTTCCAAACCACCACCAGCTAACTTATATTAGAAGCCTTATATATGAATAAAAATAGCTCAAATTAAATATACAAATAAACATGCAATTCACTCTGCCTGCCTCACATCTACATGCTCTGAAATAATAATCCTTGTTCATCTTAATCCTGTGACTGTTATATATTAACCATTTGAAACAGTCTCAACCCTCATTTCAATGTACCTTCATGTTTTAGAAATTCCATTCTCTATAAATATTTTTTGGATATTTGTTAACATCTAATTAATCATGTATAGAAAGCTGTTTTTCTAATTCCCTAGTTACAGCCCAATAAAATTTTGTTTTGCTTATTAAACTAGTTTCCTGCCCTCTTTTGTTACTACTTTTCTAATGAATTTTGGTGAACTTATCCACAGGTTAATTCACAACCAAAAGCAAAATATAAAACAAATCAAGGGACTCAAAAAGAAAATAATTAACACTAAATTAGCAGTCACCTTCAATAAAATATATTATACAGAGAATCTACTATCCAACTATATATATATACAGGGTGTTTCAAAATTATATGGTCAAAATTGGCTTATGGGTAGAACTGATCAAAATAAGCAATCTTTCTTCTATGAACATGTGTCCACAAATGCATCGTTAGGAGATATTAATTTTTCTAATTGGTTCTTAGGCAAAGATCAAGATTTTAGCAAAAAAGTCTTATTTTCAGAGGAGGCATTTTTTAGCCGTGAGGGTGTTTTTAATCAGTATAATAATCATGAGTGTCATCATCTTAACCCATGAATTGTGCAGGAGCGTGGATATCAACAAAGATTTGGAATCAATATTTGGGCTGGAATTCTAGGTAACAAATGAATTGGTCCATATATGTTACTGTCTCCACTCACAGGAAATGCCTATGGTATTTTTTTTATCAGAAGTTCTACCTGAACTTCTGCAAGATGAGCCACTGGTAGCAAGAAGAGAAATGTGGTTTCAGCATGATGGAGCGCCAGCTCATTGCCATCAAAATGTAATAGCCTATTTAAATAATCAATTTCTCAATCGGTGGATAGGAAGAAATGGTCTGGTTCATTTGCCTGCAAGAAGTCCTGATATGAACCCTCTTGACTTCTTTATTTGGGGACACATGAAAAACCTCGTTTATGAGATTCCTGTAGATTCAAAAGAAGATTTAATTGGAACCCTCTTGACTTCTTTATTTGGGGACACATGAAAAACCTCGTTTATGAGATTCCTGTAGATTCAGAAGAAGATTTAATTCGAAGAGTGGCTGCGGCTGGTGGTCAAATTTCGGAAACGCCAGAAGTATTTGATAGGGTTCATGAAAATTTAAGTAGGAGGTTACAGCTTTGTATTAACGTTGTAGGTTCTCACTTTGAGCAGCTTATGAATAATTGAAGTAAAAATTTTAAATAGTTATCAAGAAATAAACTTATTTTATATATTGTTTTTTATTTGGCCCACTCTTTTGCTAGATTTAAACTTTAAATATCTCCTTAACGATGCATTTGCAGACACATGTTCATAGAAGAGAAAATGCTTATTTTGACCAGTTCTACCTACACTCCAATTTTGAACATATAATTTTGAAACACCCTGTATATAAATATACATATATATATATATATATAAGGTTTAAGATGAAAAAGTGAATGCTGGAACTACAGGGATTTTAAGTGTTATAGGGTTGATGTATGAAAAAATTTGATTAGTTGCAAAATAGGATACAGTGATTGATAAGAGATGAACAAGTTGTCCTTAGAATGGAATGGTAGATGTGTACTAAGTCTGCACTGAAATAGTTGAAAATGAAGAGATGAGATATAATATAGTGTATGCTGGGTTCATAGATCTTGAGAACGCTTATGATCTTGCCAATGAATGCATACAAAGAAGTAAGTGCTTAACTATTGTAAGAGAACAGGTGCTAAGAATGTATGGAGTGAGTAGTAAGCTATTGGATGGTATGAAAAGATTTTTGTTGGAAATAGTGCCGGTGTTAAAGTGAAAGATAATGGTGGTTTGACAGATGTACATGGGGTTGTGTGATGTCACCATAGCCTGTTAATATCCTTGTGAATGGAGTAATGAGACAACTACTAGTGGGATTGATGAGTAATGGTGAGGCATAGGCTCTATCTATGTTATATGCCTATGACCTGATGTTTGTGGCTGAAAGTGAGAAATTTGGAAAGGTTAATTTTGGTAAGGTGTGTGAGGAGGGTGCTAACAATGAATTCAGAAAAAAATAAGGTATTTCTCAGTGAGGATAGGTTTTTACTCATGAACATGTACAATGTTTAAGTATATAGTATGTATCATGAGTGCTAGTGGTACAGTTTGAGATCACAAGGTTTTAAATGGTAGAAAAGTCTGTGACACAATCTAAGCATTAATGAATGCCAAGGGTTTGAGTGGAATATGCCAGAAAGCTTCATGAGAGTACTGGTACCAACCTTGGTGTATGTGAGGGAGACTATGCCATGGAAAGATCTTGAATGCAAATGGATAACTTGAGAGGAAAGCCACCGTAAGGGGCGCAGCGATTTGCCATCCTGGCCGCCGTGCTGACGGGATCCAGCGCTCCGTCCGGCCCCAGCTTAGCCTCTCTTCCTTCCTTCAAATAGCCCGATCTCTCCCCTACCTCGTCGCTTTTCATACAACCTCTGCCACAACTTTCTCTGGTCAGCCTCTAATTTCACAGGGTAGATGCTGACCTCCTTTTCAAGCCAACCACCCCTGATCGGGGCTGATGGGGGAGGGGACATTGTTCCCTAACCCCTGAGCTCCGGTTCGGGATGGAGGTTTTTTTTAACAACCTGCTTCATCCTCACCCATACCTTCCTCACATCCCTTTCCCTCTCCTCTTCACATTCTATCAATTTTACGCCGTGTCTAAGGAGGAGCCGCCATGCCAATGGACTGCCAGGCCACCAGGCGGGAGGGGTGGTCCCGAATGGCGGCGCCTGGCTCTGCCGGGCCTGTAAGCACCTCTTGCAGTGTGGGCTACTGCAAGAGGTGATGAGCGATTGTGTCCCGTAAAAAAAGAGGGTCACCATGCCCAATGATGCAAAACAAATACATCTTCCCTTAATTCCCCCTAAAACAACGGAGCCGCCCTCGTGCAGCTCCACAGAAAAGATGGAGGTCCCCCCCCCCTGTGCTTGCGCAGGGGACCCTCCAGACCTCTTTAACCGGAGAGGAGGCTTACTCCTCTCCCATGCCTATGGGTGTAGAGGACTCCCCCTCACCCCCTTCTCTGGAGGTGCTTTCGGGCACCTCCCTATATCCAGCGGCAGTCCCTCCTTTGCTTTCTAAGGGGACTGCCCATTGCCGACCGCCCCTCGTGCAAGCGACTCGGTAGGGCAAACCCCCTTAGGGGGGAGAGGGAAGCCAGGCCCCTTTGGTCGCTTCCCTCAAAAGACCTGCTGGCAAGAATCTTAAACCTTGCCGGGGTCAAGGCCTGTGCCTCCCCACAAAAGACTGGTGAAGCTGCCAAGGGGACCTGCGATGTCCTGGGAGGGCATGGCCAACTGGAGGCCCCTCCTGTGATAGACATGGTCCTTGAGGAAATCCGGGCTCGGCGCCAAGCACCGAACCTGAATCCGCCCCTATGCAAGGTCCTCCTCAAACGGCTGGGGCCTCCGATGCAGCACAAGGAGGGGAGGGATCTCCTCTGACCGGCGCCCCTGCGACAACCAGGACCTTTTCCATTAATGAGAAGGACCTGGCTGAAGACGGTCCATCTGGCCTAGGGGCATCTGCCGGCGGAGGAGAGAAGCGGGTTCATTCCCCACCCTCCTCTCCTAAAAAGAAGAAAAAGACAAGAAAGACTAAGAAGACTCGGGGCTCCTCTCCATCCACGGGGGCTGTGGGGATGGATGGGTCTGCTGCCACTTTGGCAAGCGACCAGGCCAAGACCGGCACATCCGGCCCCTCTGCCCCCCCGGGTACGAAGCTCCTGACTATGAGAAAGACGAAAACTGCACAGGGTGGAGCCTCGATGACATCAGGGCCCCTGATTCAGAGATAACCTGGCATTTTCGAGCCCACTGGCTTCAAACGCTTCCTCGTTATTCGCTCCACTGATGGTACCATGTTGTCCAAGGGCAACATGATCCATCAGAGGAGAGGATTAGCTAGTGCAATTGGTAGAGAGCCGAAGGTAACCCGTTTCTCGGACGGCAGCCTTCTGGCGAATGCGGCGAATCCCGCCGAGGCGGCCAAGATAAGTGCTCTTCGGACACTTCATGGCACCCCGGTGAGTGTGACGCCGCACTCTACCATGAACTTTGTGAAAGGAGTAGTTTATGCGAGGGAACTCGTTGACTACTCCATTGAGGACATCACCCTAGAGCTGGCCGAACGTTTGATGAGAAAACAGCAAGGGGCCTCGAGACCCACCCCTACACTCTTCGTCACGTTCGACTGTGACAAGCTCCCTGAGTCGGTGCGTGCCGGTTGGTACCGCTACCGCGTGAAGGCATTCATGCCACTGCCGCGGCGGTGCTATTACTGTCACCGCTTCGGCCATACGAATCGCTCATGTAGACGTGCAAAGTCGGGGTCATCCAAAGTCTGTGTAAATTGCTCCAAGGTCGCACACGATAAATCCAAATCGTGTGTGGCCAAGTGTGTCAATTGCGGAGAGCTGCCCCTGCTTCTTCGAAGCAATGTGGTGCATATCTCCTTGAGAAAGAAATCCTGGCCGTTCAGGCCCAGGATCGACTCTCATTCCGCGAGGCAAAGGACTTGGTCCTGGCGCGCCCGGCTCTGCCTGGGACGTCATATGCCTCAATAGTTAGAAAGGCACCCTCTACTCCTGGCCCATCCAGGCCAACGAGCATGGTTGTTTCCGCGCCCATTCGGAGCCCTTCTGCGGGCTCTACCCAACTCGGGCGCTCCCCTGGTAAAGCTGGCGGCAAAAAAGGTTCATACCCAGCCCCGGCTAAAACCAGGGCTCCCCCCTCTTGCCCCAGCGTGACAGTTTCCCGTAGGGAGAAACGGCCACGCGCCTCCACCGAGTCGTTAGACTCACAGAAGGCAACACCCCTGAAGATGGTCGCTAGGCCATCTTCCGGGGTTCCTAAAGCTGTTCCCCGAAAGGAGGACAGCAACAAAGGAGCTTCGGCCCCTTTGCGTATGCCCCGAGGTGGAGCGAGTGGCTCGGAGACGGTGGTTCCTCGAAAAGACGGCCCCCCCGCCTCCAAAGCGGGGGGCCCTCACATACACCAACCTTGGTGTATGTGAGGGAGACTATGCCATGGAAAGATCTTGAATGCAAATGGATAACTTGAGAGGAAAGCCCCCGTAAGGGGCGCGGCGATCTGCCCTCCTGGCCGCCGTGCTGACGGGATCCAGTGCTCCGTCCGGCCCCAGCTTAGCCTCTCCTCCTTCCTTAAGATAGCCCGTTTTCTTCCCTACCTCGTCGCTTTTCATCCACCTCTCCCACAACATCCTCTGGCCAGCCCCCGTAAGGGGCGCGGCGATTTGCCATCCTGGCCACCGTGCTGACGGGATCCAGCGCTCCGTCCGGCCCCAGCTTAGCCTCTCTTCCTTCCTTCAGATAGCCCGATCTCTCCCCTACCTCGTCGCTTTTCATGCAACCTCTCCCACAACTTTCTCTGGTCAGCCTCTAATTTCACAGGGTAGATGCTGACCTTCTTCTCAAGCCAACCACCCCGGATCGGGGCTGAGGGGGGAGGGGACATTGTTTCCTAACCCCTGAGCTCCGGTTCGGGATGTTTTTTTTTTTAACAACCTGCTTCATCCCCACCCATACCTTCCTCACATCCACTTTCCTCTCCTCTTCACATTCTATCAATTTTACGCCGTGTCTAAGGTGGAGCCGCCAGGCCACCAGGCGGGAGGGGTGTTCTGCGCTTATTCGGAGCCCTTCTGCGGGCTCTACCCAACCCGGGCGCTCCCCTGGTAAAGCTGGCGGCAAAAAGGGTTCATACCCAGCCCCGAATAAAACCAGGGATTCCCTCTCTTCCCCCAGCGTGATCGTTTCCCGCTTCCCCCAGCGTGATTGTTTCCCGCAAGGCGAAGCGGCCACGTTCCTCCACCGAGTCGTTAGACTCACAGGAGGCAACACCCCTGAAGATGGTCGCTAGGCCATCTTCGGGGGTTCCTAAAGCTGTCCCCCGAAAGGAGGACAGCAACAAAGGAGCTTCGGCTCCTTCGCCCACGCCCTGAGGTGGAGCGAGTGGCTCGGAGACGGTGGTTCCTCGAAAAGAGGAACGCCCGCCTAAGGTTTCGAGGCGGAGGGAGGAAAAGACTCGCATGGCGAGCCCAACCTCCCCCAATAAGTCCTCGAAGGCGACAGCGCCTCCAACGCTTTGTACGGCCAACAGCGCCCGGGGTTCTGCCCCCGGGAAGCGTACAGCCTTTCCCGTGAGGGTCTTCAATTCGAGGAGGGCTCCCGCGTCTCCTCCGAGCTAGGCCTGGAGGGCATATTCCTTCAATGGAATTGCCGTGGACTCCGGGCCAACTGGGAGGAGCTGCGTAGGCTCGTCTCGTCCCGTTCCGCGTTAGCTATTTTTTTGCAGGAGAACATGCTAAGCGCGTGCCCCCTGCCTGCCCTCCCAGGGTATAAGGGTCTTGCGACCCCACCACCGCGGGATGGCCGGGCTGGGGGATGCGTGGTTTACACCCGGCATGATGTCTCCGTTCTTTCTTTCTCTTTAGATAGCTCGTTTCAGGCAGTGGCTGTGCAGCTGCACCTGGATAGGAGGTATACTATCAGTTCTGCATACATTCCACCGTCAGCTGACTTCGACGCGGGGAACTTCCGCCGCGTCGTGGCACGGTTGCCGAGACCCTATCTCTTGCTTGGAGATCTGAACGGCAGGCATCCCCTCTGGGGAGATTACTCCATAAATCCCAAGGGACAAGTCCTTGCCGATCTGATCGAAGAGCTTGAGATGGGTGTCCTAAACGTGGATTAGTTTACGCATCACTGTCCGAGAACCGCTTCATTTTCTTGCCTTGACCTATCTTTGTGCTCTTCAGATGCACAGCCTGATTTTGATTGGGAGGTGGTCGATGACCTCCATAGTAGTGATCACTTTCCCATTCAAATATCATTTTCAGGGCAACTGCTGCCTGAGAGACCACCTTGGTGGTGCTTGGCGCGGGCGCGGTGGCCTGCATTTCAGGAAATGAATTCTCTATCTCAGTCGAGGAGTTTAGGTCGGTAGTTGTGGCCATTGAGTTCTTCTCCGGCAACCTCATCGCCGTGGGCCTGACTACTATTCCTAGGACATCTGTCCGTTTTGCAAGCCGACCACTCCCATGGTGGTCGGCCGAGTGTGAGATGGCCCTCAAACAGAAGCGTTATGCCTACATGCGCTATAAGCGCCGCCCGAACGATTTCACTGTCGATGAATTTCGTCGGGCTAGGGCTAGGTTCCGGTATATTTCGAAGCACGCCCGCCGCTCTTCTTGGCGGGCATACGTGTCTTCACTTAGCGGGAAGACCCCTTTAGCTGAGGTGTGGAAGCGAGTCAAAAGGATTCGGGGCAAGTTCTCGCAGGATCCCTCTCCCGTTCTCCAGGAGAATGGGACCGCAATCTCGGACCCCGCGTCCGTGGCGGAATCCTTAGCGACCGCTTTTTCCGCATTCTCTAGCCGTGATGCTGCTCCGCCAGCATTCAATGCACGTCGATATGTCGCGGAAGGCCGCCGGCTGGACTTTACCTCCAGAGGCGGAGAACCCTTCAACGACAAGTTTACTGTGAGTGAGTTGCGTTTCCCTCTGGCTTCGTGCGCGGACACCGCCCATGGTCCGGACAATGTCCCGTACGCCATGCTTCGACACCTGGGTGAGCGAGTCATGGCCTTTCTGTTAGATTTGTTCAACAGGATCTGGGTGGAAGGTCTTCTCCCAGACTCCTGGCGAATCGCTACTGTGCTCGCCTTTTTCAAGCCGGGGAGAGATCACTCTACTACGACCGGTTTCCGCCCAATCTCTCTAACCTCTTGCTTGTGCAAGTTGATGGAGACATTGGTAAATGTTAGATTAGCGGAGGCCATCTGTCTTCTGCACAGTGCGGCTTCCGTAAGTTCCACTCCACGTCGGATGCTCTGCTCCGACTGGAAAATGCCGTCTGCGAGGCCTTCCTTCGTAGACAGCACTACGCCACGGTGTTTTTTGATCTGGAGAAGGCCTATGATACCGCATGGCGATACGGTATCATGGAGACTCTCCACACGATGGGGGCGAGGGGACGCCTCCCAATGTTTATATCTGAATTTTTTGAGATCGTTGATTCCGCGTACGGGTGGGGGGAGCCCTCTCCGGCCCAAAGGAGCAGGAAGAGGGTGTCCCGCAGGGAAGTGTCCTCAGTGTCACAATCTTTGCCCTGAGCATCAACGGCATCACCTCGGTGCTGCCGGACGATTTTCTCGCTACGCTCTACGTGAACGACCTTTCGATCTCTTTTGGCGCGGCTCAGATGCCAACTCTGGAGCGTCGACTCCAACAGGCATTGAACCGCGTCTCTCGCTATGCCGAAGCGCACAGGTTTTGGTTTTCTTTGGCCACGACTAAGGTGGTGCACTTCGGCCGCCATCCACGGCTTTACCCTGACCCAGATTTGTTTCTTAATGGGGTGCGCCTGGATGTGGTTGAGTCGCACCGTTTCCTTGGTCTTGTATTCGACCGACGCCTCACCTGGGAGGCTCATATTCGCAGCCTTAGGGTCTCTTGTACCCGCGCCATGGCCATTCTCCTTTCCGTGACGTTCAGCGCTTGGGGGGCTGATAGGGCTACCGCCCTCCTTTTTTATCGATCCTTTGTTCGCTCGAAGCTCGACTACGGATGCGAGTTTTGTGCATCCGCAGCTGAGCGTTTATTGCGGAAGGTGGATTCGATCCACCACACCGTCCTTCGCCTTGCGACCGGTGCCTTCCACACTTCCTCCATTGAGAGCCTGTTGGTCGATGCTGGGGAGATGCCACTCGCTCTGCGCCGCGTGCAGTGCATCACTCGCCTGTACGCGCGAGCCCGGCGCCTCCCTCAGTCGCCAACAGCTCTCACTGCATCCGCAGCTGATCTCGTTGGTGCCTATGCCACCGAGAGATCCCAGTCATACCCTAAGCCCTTTGGGTTTAGGGCCAGGAAACTCCTTCGAGAGGTAGATATAGTTCTCGGGTCGTGGCGCCTCTGGTTCTGCCCAGGACGCCACCCTGGAGGGTTCAACATTTGGCTAATTATCGCCACGCCTCTGCTCCCAAAGCTTGTACGGCGCCGGGAGTATTGCGTTCGACGTTTTTGGAGCACACATCGTGTCACGCTGGTACCGTGCCAGTGTATACGGATGGCTCCAAGTCCCAAGAGGGGGTCGGCTTCCACGCCGTATCCCCTCTGTTTGAAGTCAGCGGGGCTCTACCAGCCAGGCGCTGCGTCTGTCTTCACAGCCGAGCTGGTGGCAATACACCACTCGGTGCGGGAGATTACAGGACGTGCCCGGTTCGGAGACCGGATTGTGATCTATAGCAACTCACAAAGCGCCCTGAGTGCTCTCGGGGCATTGGAATCTCCGCATCCCCTGGTTCGCGAAATCCGTGACGCCACGGTTTTGGCGAGCCGGGCAGATGTCGAGATTATCTTCTGCTGGGTTCCTGGACATGTAGGAATTGCGGGGAATGAGCGCGCCGATGAGGGCGCCAAAGAGTCCGCGAGGACTCTGCGACCGGACCAGCGTTTCGCTCTTCCCTGCACTGACTACATGGCAGGAATACGGGCAGCTCTTCGGACTGCTTGGCAAAGAAGATGGGAGACGGTCAAAGGGAACTTAAAGTTGGGTGCCATTGCGCCGCGACTGTTCCCATGGACCTATTCCCCAATGCCGCGGCGGCTTCAGGTTGTTTTCTGTCTTCTCCGAATCGGGCACACTCGTGTGACGCATCGCTATTTGATGGAGCGCTCGCATGCGCCCTATTGCAACGACTGCGTCGTCCCCCAGACTGTTCGGCACATTCTTGTCGAATGTCCCAGTCTGGGTGATCTTCGCGCACGACACCTGTCCCGGTACCGGGATGGGCGGGGTCGCTACCGCCTGTCCCTTGTACTCGGGACGAGTGCGTGTACTTTGACTGGTGGACTTATTGACTTTTGGGGGGAGGCCGGCCTTCTCCCTTTCATTTAACCCGGTTTAATTGTTGTTTTTGTTATTGCTTATTTATTGTTATTGTTATTTCTTTTTATTGTTGTTTCCTGTTCATTTTTTAAAGTAGCCTAGAACTAGGCTGTTTGTTTATGGCAACTTATGCCTAAGTCGGCAGTCGCCAGATAGCCCCTTAATTAAAAAAAAAAAAAATTGAGAGGAAAGCTTGATTTGTAAATGGTAGATAGACTTAGGAATGACAGAGTAAGAAATGTTTTTGTTGTTTGTGCATGTAAGAAGAATGGAGGAAAATAGACTTGCAAAGAGAATGTCATGGTGTGGAAAGGGTTAGGTGAATGAGTGTTTGAAAGAGAAAGAACTTGTGAGGAGCAAGGAAATGCTATGTATCCATAGAGGGGGTTTGGACCTTCCTGCTAAGAGATGAACCCTTGACTAAAGAATAGGCTACAATACATAGCTGCATTACTATGATGGCCCATTCAGCATGGTAGACAAATGTGTAGCTTTGTGTGTATAGGACATAAAGGCAGGGGGTTACCAACTGGAGATCAGTGTGGTGGATCGAATACACCAGACTATAGACATCGAAGTTTGTAGAAGAGTACACACACATAAATTATGGACTAGAAACCCTTCACAGAGAGTTAGAAATTGAATTAAAAATTGCATCTGGGAAATTCTCTTTAGTACAAGAAAATTAGCTTAAGTAAAGTTTGCTTCTATCGCCTATTACCACATTAACCTCTCCTTCCCTCCTACAGGGCTTAATACTTCCCTCTTGAACCCACTTCTCTCCTCCTACTGCCCCTCTCCATCCCTTTACCCTTACAATTACCTTGTTGAACCTGCCTCCAAAATCACACAAGATCCCCAAGCGAAGTCACTCAAAGAAATGCATGCCAGACTCCATCAGCCACCTGAGAGCCACACTCGATCCGAGAGTTACTGTTGCTATATCAACTCCTATGAGCAAGGAGATGGGGGTTTCCATTCATCTGAAACTTATCCGGATATTGTATCTGTCTACCATAAGGAAGGGCGAAATGGTGATGATGATATTGGCTCTCCTGAGAAGGTAAGGATGTTCAGTGATTTTGTATGATGGGCATTGTCTGTGTCAGTGATTGGGAAACATTGCAGGAAATATTTGGGATCCTACACTAATCATCTGCTATATACATATCCCAAATTGGCCATGAGTTTTATCACTCAATGACTTCATTATCATGGCACCAGTCCAGGACCTAAGATTTTCATTATGACAGAGATTTATACACTATATAGTTTCCAGCATCCCATTAGAAACTCGCTAAGCACCTCTTATAAACTATTCTTACTTATTTATCTATTGAATGTCATATGCCCTGAGAGGAGTAGATACCCTGTATATACTGTTACACTTGGTAAGGGAGGGATTGCACATTCTCCCAGCTTGACCCAGTCCCAAGTTATGATAATAATTGGTGATCACCCACCTTACTCCTTGATGGACCCAACTATCTTTATTTTTCTTTATTACATACCTTTGTCTACCCTGTTCCAACTTTTCCTTTTCCTATTCAGAAAGGTTCTCTTTCTACGACCCCCCATAAGGGGCGTGGTGATGTGACTTCGTTGCCACCGTGTTGATGGGACTCAGCACCCCGTCCAACCCCAGCTTAGCCTCTTCTTCCTTCAGACACTTGTGTTTCTTCCTGTTTCCTTGCTTTTCATACAACCTCTCCCACAACTTTCTCTGGTCAGCCTCTAATTTCACAGGGTAGATGCTGACCTTCTTCTCAGCCAACTATCCCAGATCGGGGCTGCTGGGGAGGGAACAATGGTCCCTCACCCCTGAGCTCCATTTTTGGATGGCGGGTTTTTAAATAACCTGCTTTATCCACACACTATACATTTTACACCATGTACAAGGTGGAGCCACGATGCTGAGGGACTGCCAGGCCACCAGGCGGGAGGGGTGGCCTTGAATGGCAGCACCTGGTTCTGCTAGCATACACACCCCTTGCAGGGCAGTCTACTGCAAGGGGTGATGAGCAGCGATTGTTTCCCGTAAAAAGAAAAATAGGGTCACCATGCCTAATAATGATACCAAAAAAATTTCCCCTTTTCCCTCATTGGAGCCGCCCACAGGCAGCTCCACAGAAAAAAATGGAGGTCACTCCCTTTGTGCTCTCGCAGGGGACCATCCAAATCTCTCTAACCGGAGAGGAGGCTTACACCTATCCTTCGCTTACCCCTTGGAGGGGACTCCCTGTCGAGAATACTGAACCTTGCTGGGGTCAAGGCCTGTACCTACCCAGACTCGACTTGTGACAGCCCTGCCAATGGGACATGTGATGTCCTGGGGGGTGGGAGGTTGGCCAACTGGAGGCCACCCTGAGATAGACATGGTCCTTGAGGCAACCCAGCCTCAAACAGTAAGGCCTTCCATGGGAGTGAATCCAGGCTCAGCGCCAAGCACCGAACCCGAGTCCACCCCTATGAAGGATCCTTCTCAAACGGCTAGGATTTCCAAGGCAGTACCAGGAGGAAAGGGATCTCCTCCGATTGGTGCCCCTGCGAGTGCCAGAACCTTCTCCATCTTGGAGATTGACCTTGCATAGGCTGGTTCATCTGGCCTAAGGGAGATCCCAGGGGCACTCCCTCCAATACTTTCCCATGGGACTGCCAAGAAAGCAAGCAGGCAGCCCATAGCTGGCCGCTCCACATTGAAGCGGTTTCATTGCCTGCCTTCCTTTCCTAAAAGGGAAAAAAAAAAAAAGTAAAAAGACTTGGCGGATCCTCTCCATCCGCGGTGGCTGCGGGGATGGATGGGTCTGCTGCCATTTCGGTAAGTGACCAAGCCAAGATCGGCACATCCGGCCCCTCTGCCCTCCCGGGTGTGGAGCCTTTGACTAAGACCAAAAGTGCTAGTGCGCAGAGTGGAACCTCGATTACATCGGGCACCCTCATTAAGAGATTACCCAGCGTTTTTTTAGCCCGCTAGCTTCAAATGTTTCCTCATTATTCGCTCCACTGATGGCACCATGTTGGCTAAGGGCAACATGATCCATCAGAGGAGAGCTTTAGCTAGTGTAATTGGTAGAGAGCCGGAGGTGACCCGTTTCTCGGACGGGAGTCTCCTGGCAAATACGTTGAATCCCTCTGAGGAGGCAATGATTAGTGACCTTCGGACAATTGATGGCACGCCTGTGAGTGTGACGCTGCACTCTACCATGAACTTCACGAAAGTAGTAGTTTATTTGAGGGAACTTGTTGACTATTCCATTGACGACATCACCTTAGAGATGGCCGACCATGGGACAGTCAAGGTTGAACGTGTGATGAGAAAACAGGGAGGGGCCTCGAGACCCACCCCTACACTCATCACGTTTGACTGTGACAAGCTCCCTGAGTCGGTGCGTGTTGGTTAGTATCGCTACCCCTTCATTTCTTTAATTTTATTTTAAAGTAGCCTAGAACTAGGCCAGTTTTAATACGGCGATTAATGCCCATGTAGGCAGTCGCCAGATGAGCCCCCTAAAAAAAAAAAATAGTATCGCTACCGCATGAAGGCATTTGTGCCACTGCCATGGATGTGCTATTACTCTCACTGCTTCAGCCATACGAATCACTCGTGTAAATGTGCAAAGTCAGGGTCACCCGAAGTATGTGTAAATTGCTCCAAGGCCGCACATGATAAGTCCAAACAAATCGTGTGTGGCCAAGTGTGTGAATTGTGGAGAGCTGCACCCCACTTCTTAGAAGCAATTTGGTGCATATCTCCATGAGAAAGAAATCTTGGCCATTCAGGCCCAAGATCGTCTCTCATTCTGCGAGGCTAAGGACTTGTTCCTGGTGTGCCCGGCTCATTGGGACATCTTACGCCTCAATGCTAAGAAATACATCCTCTGCTCCTGGCCCATCCAGGCCAATGAGCCCAGTTGTTTCCGCGCCTATTCGGAGCCCTTGTGTGGGTTCTACTCAACCCGGGCGCTCCCCTGGTAAAGAGGGCGGCACAAAGCGTTCACACCCAGCCCTGGCTAAAACCAGGGTCCCATCCCCCTTTGTCCAGCGTAAGCGTTTCCCGTAAGGCGAAACGGACACCTGCCTCCACCGAATTGTTAGATTCACAGGAGGCAACACCCCTGAAATTGATCACCAAGCCATCTTCCTTGGTTCCTAAAGCTGCCCCCTGAAAGGAGAACAGAAAGAAAGGAGCTTCGGTTCCTTCGCCCACGCCTAGTGGCGGATCGGTAGACGGTGGATCTTTGAAAAGAGGGGCCCCCCGCCTCCGAAGCCGCAACGCCCGCCCCTACGTTTCGAGGCGAAGGAAGTAAAAGACTCGAATGGGGAGCCCAACATCCCCCAATAAGTCATCGAAGACGACAGCGCATTATCCGCCTATCAGCACCCGGGGTTCTGACTCCGGTAAGCGTACGGCCATTCCCGTGATGTTCTTCTATTCGAAGAGGGATCCCGTGTCTCCTCCGAACTAGGCCTGGAGGGCACATTCTTTCAATTGAATTCCCGTGGGCTCCGGGCCAACGGGCAATTTTTCTGCAGGAGAACACGCTAGGCACGTGCCTCCTGCCCACCCTCCCGGGGTATAAGGGTTTTGCGACCCCACCACTATGAGATGGGAGATGCGCAGTTTACAACTGGCATGATGTCTGTTCTTCTTTTCAATTTAGATACCTCCTTTCAGGCAGTGGCTGTGCAGCTGCACCTGGATAGGAGGTATACTGTTATTTCTGCGTACATTTCACTGTCAGCTGACTTCGACCTGGGGGATTTCCGCCGCGTCTTGGCATGGTTGCCGAGGCCCTTTCTCTTGCTTGAATATCTGAATGGCAGGCATCCTCTCTGGGGAGACTACTCAATAAATCCAAGGGGACAAGTCCTTGCCGATCTGATCGAAGAGCTTGAGATAGGTGTCCTAAATGTGGATGAGTTTACGCATCACTGCCCGAGAACCGTTCATTTTCTTGCCTTGATCTATCTCTGTGCTCTCTGGAGGTCAATGACCTCTCTGGTAGTGATCACTTTCCCATTCAAATATCATTTTTGGGGCGGCTGCCGCCTGAGAGACCACCTTGGTGGTGCTTGGTGCAGTGGCCTGCATTTCAGGAAATGACTGAATTCTCTATTTCACTCGAAGAGTGTAGGGCGATAAATGAGGCCTTCAAGTTCTTTTCCGGCACTCTCATCGCCACGGGCCTGACTACTATTCTCAGAACATCTGGCCGTTTTGCACGCCGACCACTCCTGTGGTGGTCGGCTTTGTGTGAGACGGCCCTCAAACAGAAACGTTATGCCTGAAGCGTTATAAGCGCCGCACGAGCGATTTCAACGTCGCTGAATTTCGTCGGGCAAGGACTAGGTTCCGGTATATTTCGAAGCACGCCCGCCGCTCTTCTTGGCGGGCATACATGTCTTCGGATAACGGGAAGACCCCTCTAGCAGAGGTTTGGAAGCGAGTCAAAAGGATTCGGGGCAAGTTTTGGCGGAATCCTTCGCGTCCGCATTCTCGAGCCGTGATGCTGCTCCGCCAGCATTCAATGCACGTCGTCATGTCGCGGAAGGCCGCCACCTGGAATTTACCTCTAGAGGCAGAGAACCTTTCAACGGCAGGTTTATTCTCAATGATTTGCGTTCCGCTCTTGTTTTGTGCGCGGACACCACCCATGGTCCGGACGATGTCCCGTACGCTATGCTTCGACACCTGTGTAATCGAGGCATAGCCTTTCTGTTAGATTTGTTGAACAGGATATGGGTGAAGGGTCTCCTCCCACATTCCTGGCGAATCGCTCCTGTGCACGCCTTTTGCAAACCGGGGAGGGATCACTCTACTCTGGCCGGTTTCCGCCCAATCTCTAAATTCTTGCGTGTGCTAGTTGATGGAGAAATTGGTAAATGTTAAATTAGCCTTTTTCCTGGGCAGCAGGGGCCATCTTTCTTCTTCTCAGTGCTGCTTCTGCAAGTTTCACTCCATGTTGGATGCTCTGCTCCGACTGGAAAATGCCGTCTGCGAGGCTTTGCTTCGTAGACAGCACTACGCCATGGTGTTTTTCGATCTGGAGAAGGCCTACGATACCGCATGGCGATACGATATCATGGAGACTCTGCACACGATGGGAGCAAGGGGACGCCTCCCAATGTTTATATCTGAATTTTTGCGAGATCGTCGATTCCGCGTACGGGTGGGGGTGCCCTCTTCGGCCCAAAATCTCTAAATTCTTGCGTGTGCTAGTTGATGGAGAAATTGGTAAATGTTAAATTAGCCTTTTTCCTGGGCAGCAGGGGCCATCTTTCTTCTTCTCAGTGCTGCTTCTGCAAGTTTCACTCCATGTTGGATGCTCTGCTCCGACTGGAAAATGCCGTCTGCGAGGCTTTGCTTCGTAGACAGCACTACGCCATGGTGTTTTTCGATCTGGAGAAGGCCTACGATACCGCATGGCGATACGATATCATGGAGACTCTGCACACGATGGGAGCAAGGGGACGCCTCCCAATGTTTATATCTGAATTTTTGCGAGATCGTCGATTCCGCGTACGGGTGGGGGTGCCCTCTTCGGCCCAAAGTTGCAGCAAGAGGGTGTCCCGCAGGGAAGTGTCCTCAGTGTCACGCTCTTTGCCCTGAGCATCAACGGCATCACCTCGGTGCTGCCGGAAGATGTTCTCGCTAAGCTCTACGTGGACGACCTTTCGATCTCTTTTGGCGCGGCCCAGATGCCAACTCTGGAGCGTCGACTCCAACAGGCATTGAACCGCGTCTCTCGCTATGCCGAAGCGCACAGGTTTCGGTTTTCTTTGGGCAAGACTAAGGTGGTGCACTTCTGCCGCCATCCACGGCTTCACCCCGACCCAGATTTGTTTCTTAATGGGGTGCGCCTGGATGTGGTTGAGTCGCACCGTTTCCTTGGTCTTGTATTCGACCGACGCCTCACCTGGGAGGCTCACATTCGCAGCCTTAGGGTCTCTTGTACCCGCGCCATGGCCATTCTCCGTTCCGTGACGTTCAGCACTTGGGGCGCTGATAGGGCTACTGCTCTACTTTTTGATCTATCCTTTGTTCGTTCGAAGCTCGACTACGGATGCGAGTTTTTTTTCCTCCGCTGCCGAGCGTTTATTGCGGAAGGTGGATTCGATCCACCACACCGGCCTTCGCCTTGCGACCGGTGCCTTCCGCACTTTCCCCATTGAGAGCCTGTTGGTTGATGCTTGGGAGATGCCACTCGCTCTGCGCCGCGTGCAGTGCATCGCTTGCCTGTACACGCGAGCCCGGCGTCTCCCTCAGTCGCCAACAGCTCTCACTGCATCCGCAGCTGATCTCGATGGTGCCTATGCCGCCGAGAGACGCCAGTCATACCCTAAGCCCTTTGGGTTTAGGGCTAGGAAACTCCTTCGAGAGGTAGATATAGCTCTCGGGCCGGTGGCGCCTCTGGTTCTGCCCAGGACGCCACCCTGGAGGGTACCACATTTGGCTATTTGTCGCCACGCCTCTGCTCCCAGAGCTTGTACTGTGCCGGGAGTATTGCGTTCGACCTTTTTGGAGCACACCTCGTGTCACGCTGGAACCGTGCCAGTGTATACGAATGGCTCCAAGTCCCTAGAGGGGGTCGGCTTTCACGCCGTTCTCCCTCTGTTTGAAGTCAGTGGGTCTCTCACCAGGCGCTGCGTCTGTCTTCACGGCCGAGCTGGTGGCAATACACCACTCGGTACTGGATATTACGCGACGTGCCCGGTTCGGAGACCGGATTGTGATCTATAGCGACTCACAAAGCGCCCTGAGCGCTCTCGGGGCATTGGAATCTCCGCATCCCCTGGTTCGCGATATCCGTGACGCCACGGTTTTGGCTAGCCGGGCAGATGTCGAGATTATCTTCTGCTGGGTTCCTGGACATGTAGGAATTGCGGGGAATGAGCCCGCCGATGAGGGTGCCAAAGAGTCCGCGAGGATTCTGCGACCGGACCAGCGTTTCGCTCTTCCTCACACCGACTACATGGCAGGAATACGTGCAGCTCTTCAGACTGCTTGGCAAAGAAGATGGGAGACGGTCGAAGGGAACTTAAAGTTGCGTGCTATTGTGCCGCGACCGTTCCCATGGACCTATCCCCCAATGCCGCGGCGGCTTGAGGTTGCTTTCTGTCGTCTCCGAATCGGGCACACTCGTGTGACCCATCGCTATTTGATGGAGTGCTCGCTTGCGCCCTATTGCAACGACTGCGTCGTCCCCCAGACTGTTCGGCACATTCTTGTCGAATGTCCCAGTCTGGGTGATCTTTGCGCACGACACCTGTCCCCCTACCGGGATGGGTGGGGTCGCTACCGCCTGTCCCTTGTACTCGGGACGAGTGCGTGCACTTTGACTGGTGGACTTGTTGACTTTTTGGGGAAGGCCGGCCTTCTCCCTTTCATTTAACCAAGTTTAATTGTTGTTGTTGTTGTTATTGTTTTTGTTATTGCTTTGTTATTGTTATTGTTACTTCTTTTTATTGTTGTTTCCTGTTCAATTTTTTAAAGTAGCCTATAACTAGGCTGTTTGTTTACGGCGACTTATGCCTAAGTCGGCAGTCGCCAGATAGCCCCTTAAATAAAAAAAAAAAATTGTTTAACTCTGGTCAGTTCCCTTGGCCACTGAAGTTCCTGAATATTTTCATCATGAAATGCTTTTATAGCGTTTTTAGATGCATGAGATGGAGCAAGATCTTGCTGAAGTATTCCTCCCTCTTTTGGAAAAGCTTTGATTAGATTGGGAGCCACTATTCTGTGAATTAAATCAATGTATTTCTCGGAATTCATCCTTCTAGTAACTATCACAAGTTGCATAGGCCCAACAGAACAAAAAAGTGCCCTAAAACATTACTTTAGATGGGTGTTTAATGTGTGTTAGGAGCTTTCCACTGTCACTGAGTTGTTTGGCAATAAGCCAAATACTAAATATCTAAACCCTTAGTTGCCAAAAAGTGTTTTTTTACTATTGTGAAGCTCCACATTTAAAAGAAAGTAACACATAATCAATAAAATGTTGTTTTGATAGAACCTTTTACAAAAATGGAAGTTGCAATTAATTTTCACAAAACTGTACTTTCTATTTATCATTTTTCTTTTTCCCTTTTTCTCTTTATTACCTTAATTAACTTTTTAATGTCACAATTTATTTCATTATCTTTCCCGTAACCTCTTTATTGCACTAGTCACCAATTTTGTGATCCTAAATTTTCCCTGCATTGCATTAATCACCATATGGTGATTTCAAACTTTTTGTGAGTATTTGTTTGTGATAGTGCTTTATAGTGATGTCATTTTTCTATTGGCTATTATTTATGTCATTCAAAATGTGATTGGGCAGAATCAGATATGCCATATGGCGATTTATCCAGTCTACACCTTTCTGATTTAGAATCAGAAAGTGACACTGAAATAAGCCCACATGACCTTGATTCAGAAAGTGATGTTGAAATTGAAAGGGACATTATATCGATTGTTGAGTGGACCAAGACAGGTGTAGTTCATGATTCATTATGTTTCTTGCGAATGATGGTCGTAATATTTATGATTAAGTCAGTACAAATGACATCTTATGAACTTAGCAATCGATCATTCATGATGAAATTGACATTTATATGTGATGAAACAAACAAATACACATAAAAATATATTGGTAGTGTAAAGAGCTCTTTGCCAAAGAGAAGTAGAATTGCACTGATATCTCCATTAAAGAGCTTAGATTCGTTGAAAAGATTTTTTTATTGATGGGTATCATTCTAAAACCATGATTTTACTCATATTTTACAAATTTAAGCATCTTTTTTGCCATACATTTAATTGTGTTGCAAAATTGAGACAAAATTGAAACCAAAATTGAGACAAAAACCCACATTGCAGAATGGTCTCTGGACTCAGTGGAAAATGGCGCAGCAAAGGCGTTAATTGATCCTCACCATTTTTAATTTTTAATTTTTCTATAAATGCCTCTTTTAATGCAAATATAATACTTAATTTTATCTGATATCCATTTAGACTCAACAGACATTGCTCTAATCATCATCATCACTAACTCTATAATTTAAGAAGGGGATTTTTTGTAGTATTTGAATAATATATCTTAGTTTGTTTATGAATTATATATTTTAGCAAAGTTATTTCTAATAATTCTTTTATAATATCAAAAAACAAAATGGTAAAGTTAAGAAATAAATATAAGTATCGAAATTTTGTGAATTTTTTAAAACCCAAAGAATTACAAATGGTGAAGTTCAGAAAATTTATTTTTATATATCTTCTTCTATAACTATATTTTAGCAATGTGATAATTTGAAAGGGGTGGGGGTAATTTAGTTTAAAGTTCCCTAATTGGTGAAGTTCAGAAAATTTATAAAAATTTAACCATGGCTGCCTTTTTGTAGATTTTAAATTTTAATCTTAGTAGTGAAGCCATTGCCTGGTAGTTTTAATATTTAATTTTGTGAAAATTATACCTTTGCCTTTGGTTAAGTTGATATGACTGCCTGGTTTGTTTACCTTTGGAATAAATTTTTTTAGGTCGTCAAACATTAATTTGATTTTGTTAGATATTTTTGCTCTTGAGCTTTGTTTTCAAAAATATTAGTAACATGAATCATGGATACATATGAAAAAATATAAATGAGGAAGGGGGAATGGAACATATAACAGTCACTCCCACCCAAAAGAATTTATTCCTTTACAAAATGTACAATACACTAGATTAAGAAATTGAACAAGATTAAAAATCTAAATGACACAGGTTTATGAGCACGTAAAAATATTCTAGGGCCAGGCAACTATTGCCAAATTGTCATGACTATTCACACTGTTATCAGCATCATGAACATGATCTTCTTGTATCTAGATAATTTTTTCTTGCTCATTTCCAAATATCTTATGGTTGGCTTGAGAAACTTAGTTGTACATTGGAAGCTGGATCGGAAAGAAGACCTGGACTTAGTGATTCAGAATCATTAGGTAGAATATTCCTAGGACATAGAGCTAAATTATACAGAGCAACCGTGCTCTCTCTCCCATCAGGGAATTTCACACAAGCATGTATAGAAGTAGTTTCAATAAGATCAACGATGTCCACAGCTGGTTTGTATTTACTATGATTCCCAAATTGTTTGAGGGGGACTTCTCTAGGTTCAATTAGCCAAGAAGGTAGGGCTGAACCACTAACTGTATGTCTCTCAAAAGCAAAAAATCATGCGTTGTGGTATTTGTAGAGGTACAAAGTAAAGCCATCAGGTAACACATCCTGCCAAACTTCAAGATTCAATAGACAACTTCACAGTATTCCAAATAATGCCATTATAGTGCTCACTTTGGCTATTTTCACAGGGGTTGTATGGAGAGGTGTGGCGGCAGTTTACACCAAGACAGAGTAAAAATTCTTTTACTTCCTTGGAAATGAATGACAGGCCACAGTCTGAATGGATATATGCAAGTTAACCAAATAATGAAAAAGATTTGTAAGACGATCAATAACTACTTTGGATGCATATTATGGGATGGAAATACAAACAGAATTTGGCTAAACACATCAACAATTGTAAGGAGATAACACAACACGTGCAAGGAAACTGGAAGCGGTCCTATAAAATCAATTGAAAGACGTTGGGTAGGTGCAGTTACCCGTATCAAAAAAGTATTTTCTGGTTTAATTTTAGCAACTACCTGACAATCAGCAGTAATACAGCGGATTTCATTCATGGAGTCAGGAAGGTTTTTAACACAAACATAATGTAGCATTCGCTGGACTCCAGGATGAATGACACTCCTAAAGCGATTTTAAACTTGTAAGACCGTGATAGTTTATCAGCAACAAAATCTTTGTGACCCGGGCAATGGAAGGAAAATGGAAGTAACTCCATAGACCAGCGCATGATCTTATCATTCTTTATTTTACCTTTTACATTGGTATCAAACATGAATGACACAGCTCTTTAATCAGTTGTTACATCAAAATGACTAGCAGCCAAAAAAAGGTTTCCATTTACATATGCTCTTTAACCATCCATAAGGGGCCTTCCTCGCAGCTGTGCCCCATCCAGCCCCAGCTTAGCCTCTTCTCCTTTTTTCTGACAGCCTGTGTTTTTACCCTATTTCCCCACTTTCCATACAACCTCTCCCACAACTTTCTCTGGTCAGCCTCTAATTTCACAGGGTAGATGCCAACCAGCGTCTACCTGTTGTATCAGTTTTACGCTGTGCCCAAGGTGAAGCCACCAAGATGATGGGCTGCCAGGTCACTAGGCTGGAGGAGTGGCCTCAAATGGCAGCAGCTGGTTATGCGGGCCCTGTATTCACCCCTCGCAGAGCAGGCTACTGCATGGAGTGATGTGCGTGTGAATCCCTTGATTTACATAGGGTCACCATGCCCAATGATGAGTCCCTAAAAATAAACTCCGCTCCATCTACCTTCCCATCTACCATCACTGGAGTCACCTTCAGGCAGCTCCACCGAAAAAATGGATGTCCTCTACTGTGCTCTCTCAGGGGACCCTCCAAGTTTCTTCTAACGGAGAGGAGGCTTAATCCTCTCCTTTGCCTATAGATGCAGGGGACTCCCCCTCACCCCCTTCTCAGTCACCTTTTCCAGCAGCAGTTCTCCCCTTTACTTCCCAAGGGGACTGCTAAGAAAGCAGGCAGGCAGCCCATAATTGAAGGCTCCCTGTTAGGGCGGCTCCATAGGGCTAACCCCACTAGGGGTACAAAGGACTGCAGGGCCCATCGGCCCATACTCCTTAATGTCCTGCAGATGTGCATGATTAGGTTGCAGGGAGTCAGTTACCAAGGCTGTAATCTGTGATGTCATGGGGAGCACATGGAGGCATCCCCTTGAGATGGACTTGGTCCCTGAGGTGACCCAGCTTCAGATAGTAGGACCTTCCATGGGGTAAAAAATGGGCTCAGTACAAAGCACTGAACCCAAGTCCATCCTTGTGCAAGGTCTACCTCAGACTGCTCAGGCCCCCAAGGCCTTATAGGCTGGTGCCCCAATGACAGCCAAGACGGGAGCCTTTTGGCTAATGTGTCGAATCCCTCAAAGGCACGCCGGGGAATGTGACGCCACACTCTACCATGAACTTTGTGAAAGGAGTGGTTTATGCAAGGGAACTCATTGACTACTCCATAGATGACATCACCTTAGAGCTGGCCAACCATGGAGTGATCAAGGTTGAGCATGTGTTGAGAAAACAGGTAGGGGCCTCGAGACCCACCCCTACACTCTTCATAACATTCAACTGTAATAAGCTCCCTGAGTTGGTGCATGCCGGTTGGTATCGCTACCGCATGAAGGCATTCATGCCACTGCCACAAAGGTGTTGATACTGCCACCGATTCGGTCATATGAATCGCTCCTGTCAATGTGCAAATTCAAGGTTACCCTAAGTGTGTTAGTTCCTCCAAGGCCTCACACGATAAGTCCAAATTGTGTGTTGCCAAGTTTGTCAATTGTGGAGAGCTGCATCCTGCTTCTTCAAAGCAATATGGTGCATATCTCCTTAAGAAGGAAATCCTGACTGTTAAAGCCCAGGATCATCTCATTTCATGCGGCTAAGGACGTGGTTCTTCCTGGGAAGTCCTATACCTCAATGTTTAGAAAGACACCCTCTTCTCTTGGCCTGTGACCAGGATCGTTTCCGCGCCCATTCAGAACCCTTCTGAATGTTCTACTCATGATAGGCGCTCCCCTTGTATAGATGGCGGCACAAAGCGCTCACACCCAGCCCCAACTAAAAAACCTGGGCTCCACCCTCTATCCCCAGTGTGACCGCTTCCCGTAAGGTTAGACAGCTGTTGGCCTCCACCATGTTGTTAGATTCACAGGAGCCAACACCCCTGAAGTTGGTCATGAGGCCATCTTCTGGGGTTCCTAAAGATGCTCCCCGAAAGGAGGACAGCACTAAAGGAGCTTAGGCTCCTACGACAACACCCAGTGGTAAGTAAGCTGGGTGGCTTGGAGACAGTGGATCCTCCAAAAGAGGGACACCTGCCTGCCTAAGGTTTCAAGGTGGAGAGAGGAAAAGACTCGCATGGAGAGCCCGACCTCCCCTGATAAGTCCTTGAAGGTGAGAGCCCTTTCAGTGCATTATCCGGCCAACAGCTCCCGGAGTTCTGCTTCCTGAAAGATTACAACCATTCCTGTGAGGGTTTTCACTTTGAAGAGTCCCTCCGCATCTCCTCCGCACTAGGCCTTGAGGACATATTCATTCAATGGAATTGCCATGGACCCCTGGGCCAACTGAGTGGAGCTTCAGAGGCTCATCTACTCCCATTACCCATTAGCTATCTTTTTGCCGGTGACCATGCTGAGTGCATGCTCCCTGCCCACCCACCCTGTAGTATAAGGGTTTGGCGACCCCACCACCACGAGATGGAGGCTGGGCAGGAGGATGCGTGATTTACACCCGGCATGATGTCTCAGTTCTTCTCTTTACTATCGGCGGGCATACGTGTCTTCACTTAACGGAAAGACCCCTTTAGCTGAGGTGTGGAAGCGAGTCAAAAGGATTCGGGGCAAGTTCTCGCAGGACCCCCCTCCCGTTCTCCAGGAGAATGGGACCGCAATCTCGGACCCCGCGTCCGTGGCGGAATCCTTAGCGACCGCTTTCTCCGCATTCTCTAGCCGTGATGCTGCTCCGCCAGCATTCAATGCACGTCGTGATGTCGCGGAAGGCCGCCGGCTGGACTTTACCTCCACAGGCGGAGAACCCTTCAACGACAAGTTTACTGTGAGTGAGTTGCGTTCCGCTCTCGCTTCGTGCGCGGACACCGCCCATGGTCCGGACGATGTCCCGTACGCCATGCTTCGACACCTGGGTGAGCGAGGCATGGCCTTTCTGTTAGATCTGTTCAACAGGATCTGGTTGGAAGGTCTTCTCCCAGACTCCTGGCGAATCGCTACTGTGCTCGCCTTTCGCAAGCCGGGGAGAGATCACTCTACTCCGACCGGTTTCCGCCCAATCTCTCTAACCTCTTGCGTGTGCAAGTTGATGGAGAAATTGGTAAATGTTAGATTAGGCCATCTGTCTTCTGCACAGTGCGGCTTCCGTAAGTTTCACTCCACGTCGTATGCTCTGCTCCGACTGGAAAGTGCCGTCTGCGAGGCTTTCCGTCGTAGACAGCACTACGCCACGGTGTTTTTTGATCTGGAGAAGGCCTATGATACCGCATGGCGATACGGTATCATGGAGACTCTCCACACGATGGGGGCGAGGGGACGCCTCCCAATGTTTATATCTGAATTTTTGCGAGATCGTCGATTCCGCGTACGGGTGGGGGGAGCCCTCTCTGCCCCAAAGGAGCAGGAAGAGGGTGTCCCGCAGGGAAGTGTCCTCAGTGTCACACTCTTTGCCCTGAGCATCAACGGCATCACCTCGGTTCTGCCAGAAGATGTTCTCGCTACGCTCTACGTGGACGACCTTTCGATCTCTTTTGACGCGGCCCAGATGCCAACTCTGGAGCGTCGACTCCAACAGGCATTGAACCGCGTCTCTCGCTATGCCGAAGCGCACAGGTTTCGGTTTTTTTTTGCCAAGACTAAGGTGGTGCACTTCTGCCGCCATCCATGGCTTCACCCCGACCCAGATTTGTTTCTTAATGGGGTGCGCCTGGATGTGGTTGAGTCGCACCGTTTCCTTGGTCTTGTATTCGACCGACGCCTCACCTGGGAGGCTCATATTCGCAGCCTTAGGGTCTCTTGTACCCGCGCCATGGACATTCTCCGTTCCGTGACGTTCAGCGCTTGGGGCGCTGATAGGGCTACCGCCTTACTTTTTTATCGATCCTTTGTTCGCTCGAAGCTCGACTACGGATGCGAGTTTTATGCATCCGCAGCCGAGCGTTTATTGCGGAAGGTGGATTCGATCCACCACACCGGCCTTCGCCTTGCGACCGGTGCCTTCCGCACTTCCTCCATTGAGAGCCTGTTGGTCGATGCTGGGGAGATGCCACTCGCTCTGCGCCGCGTGCAGTGCATCACTCACCTGTACGCGCGAGCCCGGCGCCTCCCTCAGTCGTCAACAGCTCTCACTGCATCCGCAGCTGATCTCGATGGTGCCTATGCCGCCGAGAGACGCCAGTCATACCCTAAGCCCTTTGGGTTTAGGGCCAGGAAACTCCTTCGAGAGGTAGATATAGCTCTCGGGCCGGTGGCGCCCCTGGTTCTGCCCAGGACGCCAGCCTGGAGGGTACCACATTTGGCTATTTGTCGCCACGCCTCTGCTCCCAAAGCTTGTACTGCGCCGGGAGTATTGCGTTCGACCTTTTTGGAGCACACATCGTGTCACGCTGGTACCGTGCCAGTGTATACGGATGGCTCCAAGTCCCAAGAGGGGGTCGGCTTCCACGCCGTATCCCCTCTGTTTGAAGTCAGCGGGGCTCTACCAGGCGCTGCGTCTGTCTTCACGGCAGAGCTGGTGGCAATACACCACTCGGTACGGGAGATTACGCGACGTGCCCGGTTCGGAGACCGGATTGTGATCTATAGCGACTCACAAAGCGCCCTGAGTGCTCTCGGGGCATTGGAATCTCCGCATCCCCTGGTTCGCGAAATCCGTGACGCCACGGTTTTGGCGAGCCGGGCAGATGTCGAGATTATCTTCTGCTGGGTTCCTGGACATGTAGGAATTGCGGGGAATGAGCGCGCCGATGAGGGCGCCAAAGAGTCCGCGAGGACTCTGCGACCGGACCAGCGTTTCGCTCTTCCTCACACTGACTACATGGCAGGAATACGGGCAGCTCTTCGGACTGCTTGGCAAAGAAGATGGGAGACGGTCGAGGGGAACTTAAAGTTGCGTGCCATTGCGCCGCGACTGTTCCCATGGACCTATCCCCCAATGCCGCGGCGGCTTCAGGTTGCTTTCTGTCGTCTTCGAATCGGACACTCTCGTGTGACGCATCGCTACTTGATGGAGCGCTCGCCTGCGCCCTATTGCAACGACTGCGTCGTCCCCCAGACTGTTCGGCACATTCTTGTCGAATGTCCCAGTCTGGGTGATCTTCGCGCACGACACCTGTCCCGGTACCGGGATGGGCGGGGTCGCTACCGCCTGTCCCTTGTACTCGGGACGAGTGCGTGCACCATGACTAGTGGACTTATTGACTTTTGGGGGGAGGCTGGCCTTCTACCTTTCATTTAACCCGGTTTGTTGTTGTTGTTGTTGTTATTGTTTTTGTTGTTATTGTTTTTGTTATTGCTTCTTTATTGTTATTTTTATTTCTTTTTATTGTTTCCTGTTTAATTTTTAAAGTAGCCTAGAACTAGGCTGTTTGTTTACGGCGACTAATGCCTAAGTCGGCAGTCGCCAGATAGCTCCTTAATTAAAAAAAAAAAAAAAAATCTCTTTACTATCAATACCTCGTTTCAAGCAGTAGCTGTGCAACTGCACCTGAATTGGAAGTATACCGTTATTTCTGCCTACATTTCATCGTCAGGTGACTTCCGCCGCGTCTGGTACAGTTACTGAGGCCATTTCTCTTGCTCAGAGATCTGAACGGTAGACACCCCCTCTGGGGAGACTACTCGATTAACCCCAGGGGTCAAGTCCTTTCTGACCTGATCAACGAGATGGAGATAGGTATCCTAAATGATCTATCTTTGTGCTCTCTCGATGCACAGCCTGATTTTGGGTGGGGGGGGGCTAGTCGATGACCTCCATGATAATGATTTTTAAAATGAAACAACTTTAGGAGCCTATCTGGCGACTACTCACTTGGGCACAAGTTGCCGCACTGGTGACATTCTAACACTCGGCTACTTTAAAATAAGAAAATGAAAAACAATAAAAAGTGAAAATGGCAATAATTAGGAAGCAAGTTCCGGTGTTGGGGGAGGTCTACCTCCCCCCTGGCGCAGCAGCGTGTGACCTACAAAGAAAACAACAAAAAAAAAACTAGTTAAGTGATAACTTTCCCATTTAAATATCATTTTCTCTGGGCCACTGCCACCTGAAACCCCACCCTGGTGATGCTTGGTACAGGCACAGTGTCCCACATTTCAGGAAATGACTGATTTTTCTGTCTCACTCAAGGAGTTTAGGTCGGTAAGTGAGGCCTATGAGTTGTTCTCCGGCAACCTCATTGCTGTGGGCCTAACTACTATTCTTAGAATGTCTGGCCATTTTGTATGCCAACTGCTTGGCATACAGCTAAGTGTGAGGTGACCCTCAAACAGAAGCGTTATGACTACATTCGCTATAAGCAAGGCTGAACGACTTTCCTGTCTGTGAATTTTGTCGAGCTAGGGCTAGGTTCCAGTATATTTCAAAGCACGTATGCCCCTCTTCTTGGAGGGCATACATGTCTTCACTTAACAGGAAGACCCCTTCTAGCACAGGTGTGGAAGTGAGTCAAAAGGATTTGGGGTAAGTTCTTGCAGGACCCCCATCCCATTCTCCAGGAGAATAGGACAACAATTTAGAATTTCACAACCGCTTTATCTGCATTCTCTAGCCGGAATGCTGCTCCGCCAGCAATCAATGTGCGCCGTGATTTAGCAGAAGGCCACCAACTGGACTTTACCTCCAGAGGCAGAGAACCCTTCAACAGCAGGTTTACTTTGAGTGAGTTGCGTTCCGCTCTCGCTTCGTGCGCGGACACCAACCCTGGTCCAGACGATGTCCTGTACGCCATGCTTCGACACCTGGATGAGTTTAGCATGGCGGCAAAATCTAGTGTGCCTACAATCATTCCTGGGTGTGCCCTCCAACTAAAGATGAGGTGCAGCTCGAGGTTGAAAGGGAGAGGGAAGGGGAGGCAGGCCCGCACTTCTTTGGGAAAGATACACACTCAATCGCCACCTTTTCAAAAGGTTCATTCACGCTCAACTTTAATAATGGCAGAGCAGCATACACTCTCTGATACTTTCCTTTCTGGCACACTTCACACACAGTCACTACATCCACACAAATCTTTCTCTAAAAGGAACTAAATACACATCCTTTCATACATTACCACAATTTATTCTTACCCATAAGTCCAAACCTATCATGCACAATCTTCACAATTCCAATCATGCCACACACAGAAAACATCAGAATATATATATCCTCATCATCCATACATCGCACAAAATAAACTAAACCTTTACATACCACAAATTTTCCAACAAATCACCTAGACTCTTAATTATTAGTGTGCAACTCCATTCAGTCACAGAACACTGGTCATCACACTATCTTTCAATTCACGTACCATCAGACATGACTCTTGCATTCTCTCTTTATCTTCAGCAGTCAGCAGCTCTTCACTCAACACCTGCTACTCCCACAAATCTCTGCAAATTCCCAACTGATACACCATCTTTCACTAAACATTCATTACCCACATCCACTGAATACTTATTCTTACACAAAAATGAATCCCAAACAAAAAACAATAAGGTAACTCATTCTCGCTTAATACAACAAATTCATGCAGTATGTTATTCAACTTCCCCACACTTACAGACAAGTTCACTTCCTCCTATGCCATAATACATCCACTTCCGAGTCCACTTATCAAAACTGTCACACCTCTTCTAGGAACATTCTAACTCATACTGTCAGCATCACAAATGACTTTTGCATTCACCAAGGAAATCTCTGCACCTGTATCAATCATTCCACAATATCTCTTGCCATTCATAGTCAAGATAACTTACACTCTCTCTTCAACACATGTTTGCACATCACATTCAACACTTCTATCTGTTCAACAAACACTTTTCAGCATCCACATCATCTTCATTAATGGGAACAATCTCCTTGCAAACTTCATCAATCTCTCTTCTTACATAATTCTTTTTTTCAATCAACCAATTATAATGCACTCCACTCAGACAATGCAGATGCAACTCACACCCATTCTTTAAACCTTTACCATGATACATCACTGGCTTCTCCAAACCATAATGCACATATACTCTCACACCAAATAGCTTACTCACTATCACTAACACTTTCTGAAACATCATCACTCCTTGCATACACATAATTCTCAACTCTCTTTAACTTACCTGAATTTTCCATTCTCAATTGCTATGGTCTTTTACATGCTTCTTCCATAACCATTTTTTGCAATACATTCACACTTTCTGACACCTTCTCAAGCAATCCATCTTTCATCAAGTCTTGTAAACCATATAACATACTATCAAACAGAATCACCTCCACCTTTACATTTCCTTCCTACAACTACACCTGCTAGCAATTACTCAGGATTTATACTTACACTCTCACTCTCATTTAAACTTTGTGGCAAAGTGACATCAAATCAGCAATAACATTCCTTTCACCTGGCAAATACTCAACTAGAAAATCAAAATTACTCAAATCTTCCATCGTCCTTGCAAGTCTACCAAATATCCCTTTTAAGCTCCTTCTTTCTAAACGGCATGCACCTAGCATGAGAAGTTTGGAAAGTTCAAGATGGATTTAGCCCCCACGGTGAATAAACCGAAGCAGCTGTATTTGCTTTCCGATACCACCCATTGTAGTGGGCTGAAAATATACACTAAACTCCCAATCGATCCAACCCACTCTCTACACTAAATTGGACATGAAAACCTGAGGGAGAAATGAAATAGATTAGATATACAGTCCTTGGTCGATGCCCCCGTAAGGGGCGCGGTGATTTGCCATCCTGGCCGCCGTGCTGACGGGACTCAGCACCCCATCCGGCCCCAGCTTAGCCTCTCTTCCTTGCTTCAAAACACTTGTTTCTTCTCTTTTCATACAACCTCTCCCACAACTTTCAATGGTCAGCCTCTAATTTCACAGCGTAGATGCTGACCTTCTCAAGCCAACCGTCCCGGATCGGGGCTGGGATAGGGGAGGGGACAATGTTCCCTAACCCCTGAGCTCCGGTTCGGGGTGGGTTTTTTTTAACAACCTGCTTCATCCCCACCCATAACTTCCTCACATCCCTTTTCCTCTCATCTCATTCTATACATTTTTACGCCATGTCCAAGGTGGAGCCGCCGTGCCGATGGACTGCCAGGCTACCAGGCAGGAGGGGTGGTCCGAAATGGCGGCGCCTGGTTCTGCCAGGCCTGTAAGCACCTTTTGCAGTGTGGGCAACTGCAAGAGGTGATGAGCTATTGCGTCCCGTATCACAAATAGGGTCACCATGCCCAATGCTGAAAAAAAAAAAAAAAACGAACCCCCAACTTCCCCAAGAACATCAAGGGAGCCGCCCTCGGGCAGCTCCACCGAGAAAATGGAGGTTTTTCCCACTTGTGCTTGCGCAGGGGACCTTCCATACTTCTTTAACCGGAGAGGAAGCTTACTCCTCTCCTACGCCTACGGGTGTAGAGGACTCCCCCTCACCCCCTTCTCTGGAGGTGCTTTCGGGCACCTCCCTATCTCCAGCGGCAGTCCCTCCTTTGCTTTCTAAGGGGACTGCCAAGAAAGCCAGCAGGCAGCCCATTGCCGACCGCCCCTCGTGCAAGCGGCTTGGTAGGGCAAACCCCCTTAGGGGGGAGAGGGAAGCCAGGCCCCTTCGGTCGCTTCCCTCAAAAGACCTGCTGGCAAGAATATTAAACCTTGCCGTGGTCAAGGCCTGTGCCTCCCCACTAAAGACTTATGACGCTGCCAAGGGGACCTGTGATGTCTTGGGAGGGGATTGCCAACTGGAGGCCCCTCCTGTGATAGACATGGTCCTTGAGGAAAACCAGGCTCAGACGGTAGGGCCTTCCATGGGGGGGAATCCGGGCTCGTCGCCAAGCACCGAACCCGAATCCGCCCCTATACAAGGTCCTCCTCAAACGGCTGGGGATTCTCAGGCAGTACAAGGAGGGGAGGGATCTCCTCCCGATGATGCCCCTGCGACCACCAGGACCTAATCCATTTCGGAGAAGGACCTGGCTGAGGCCGGTCCATCTGGCCTGGGGGCTTCTACCGGCGGGGGTGAGAAGCGGGTTCATTCCCCGCCCTCCTCTCCAAAAGAGAAAAGGACGAAAAAGACCAAAAAGACGAAGACGACTCGGGACTCCTCTCCATCCGCGGGGGCTGCGGGAACGGATGGGTCTGCTGCCACTATGGCAAGCGACCAAGCCAAGATCGGCACATCCGGCCCCTCTACCCCCTCGTGTGCGGAGCCCCTGACTAAGACTAACACCAAGAATGCACAGGGCGGAGCCTCGATGACATCGGGGCCCCTGATTCAGAGGTTACCTGGCGTTTTCGAGCCCGCTGGCTTCAAGCGCTTCCTCGTTATTCGCTCCACTGATGGCAGCATGTTGTCCAAGGGCAACATGATCCATCAGAGGAGAGGATTAGCTAGTGCAATTGGTAGAGAGCCGAAGGTAACCCGTTTCTCGGACGGGAGCCTTCTGGCGAATGCGGCGAATCCCGCCAAGGCGGCCAAGATAAGTGCTCTTCGGACACTTCATGGCGCCCCGGTGAGTGTGACGCCGCACTCTCCTATGAACTTTGTGAAAGGAGTAGTTTATGCGAGGGAACTCGTTGACTACTCCATTGAGGACATCACCCTAGAGCTGGCCGACCATGGGGCGGTCAAGGTGGAACGTTTGATGAGAAAACAGGGAGGGGCCTCAAGACCCCGTTCTACACTCTTCGTCACGTTTGACTGTGACAAGCTCCCTGAGTCGGTGCGTGCCGGTTGGTACCGTTACCGCGTGAAGGAATTCGTGCCACTGCCGCGGCGGTGCTATTATTGTCACCGCTTCGGCCATACGAATCGCTCATGTACATGTGCAAAGTTGGGGTCGCCCGAAGTCTGTGTAAATTGCTCCAAGGTCGCACACGAAAAGTCCAAATCGTGTGTGGCCAAGTGTGTCAATTGCGGAGAGCCGCACCCAGCTTCTAAGAAGCAATGGGGGTGCATATCTCCTTAAGAAAGAAATCCTGGCCGTTCAGGCCCAGGATCGGCTCTCATTTCGCGAGGCTAAGGACTTGGTCCTGGCGCGCCAGGGACGTCTTATGCCTCAATAGTTAGAAAGGCACCCTCTGCTCCTGGCCCATCCAAGCTAACGAACACAGTTGTTTCTGCGCCCATTCGGAGCCTTTCTGCGAGTTCTAATCAACACAGGCGCTGCCCTGGTAAAGCTGGTGGCCAAAAGGGTTCATACCCAGCCCTGGATAAAACCAGGGCTCTTCCCTCTTCCCCCAGCGTGACCGTTTCCCGTAAAGCGAAACGGCCACGCACCTCGGCTTAGTCGTTAGACTCACAGGAGACAACAACCCTGAAGTTGGTCGCCAGGCCACCTTCTGGGGTTCCCTAAGCTCTCCCCTGAAAGGAGGACAGCAAGAAAGGAACTTCGGCTTCTTTGCCTACGCCTAGTGGTGGGCAGAGTGGCTCTGAGACGATGGTTCCTCGAAAAGAGGGCCCTCCACCCCCGAAGCCGCAACGCCCGCCTAAAGTTTCGAGGCGTTGGGAGGAAAAGACTCGCATGGCGAGCCCAACCTCCCCCAATAAGTCATCGAAGGCGACAGCGCCTTCAGAGCTTTGTTCGGCCAACAGTGCCCTGAGTTCTCCCTCCGGGAAGCGTACGGCCATTCCCGTGAGGGTATTCTGTTCGAAGAGGGCCCCCGCATCTCTGAGGTAGGCCTGGAGGGCCTACCTTGGAACAGACGCGGGGACCCGCCCGGGCTATAAGGGTCTTGTGCCTCGACCACTGCGGGATGGCTGGGCTGGGGGATGCGCGGTTTACACCCGGTATGATTTCTCCGTTCTTCCTTTCACTTCAGATACCTCCTTTCAGGAAGTGGCTGTGCAGCTTCACCCGGATAGGAGGTATATTATCATTTCTGCATACATTCTCCTGTCAGCTGACTTCGACGCGGGGGACTTCCGCCGCGTCCTGGCACGGTTGCCGAGGCCCTTTCTCTTGCTTGGTGATCTGAACGACAGGCATCTTCTCTGGGGAGATTACTCAATAAATCTCAGGGGACAAGTCCTTGCCGATCTGATCGAAGAGCTTGAGATAGGTGATGTCCTAAATGCAGATTAGTGTACGCATCACTGTCCGAGAACCGCTTCATTTTCTTGCCTTGATCTATCTTTGTGCTCTTCGGATGCACAGCCTGATTTTGATTGGAGGGTGGTCGATAACCTCCATGTTAGTGATCACTTTGCTATTCAAATATCATTTTCAGGGTAACTGCCGCCTGAGAGACCACCTCGGTGGTGCTTGGCGCGGGCGCGGTGGCCTGCATTTCAGGAAATGATTGAATTCTCTATCTCAGTCGAGGATTTTAGGTCGGTAGATTAGGCCGTTGAGTTCTTCTCCGGCAACCTCATCGCCGCGGGCCTGAGTACTATTCCCAGAACGTCTGGCCGTTTTGCACGCAGACCGGGGTGGTCGGCCGAATGTGAGACGGCCCTCAAACTAAAGTGTTATGCCTACATGCGCTATAAGTGCGGCGGGCATACGTGTCTTCACTTAAAGGGAAAACCCCTCTGGCAGAGGTGTAGAACCGAGTCAAAAGGATTCGGGGCAAGTTCTCGCAGGACCCCCCTCCTGTTCTCCAGGGGAATGTGACCGCAATTTCGGACCCCGCGTCCGTGGCGGAATCCTTCGCGACCGCTTTCTCCGCATTCTCTAGCCGGGATGCTGCTCCGCCAGCTTTCAATGCACGTTGTGATGTGGCGGAAGGCCGCCGGCTGGACTTTACCTCCAGAGGCGGAGAACCCTTGAATGACACGTTTACTGTGAGTGAGTTGCGTTCCCTCTCGCTTCGTGCGCGGACACCGCCCATGGTCCGGACGATATCCCGTAAGCCATGCTTCGACACCTGGGTGAGCGAGGCATGGCCTTTCTGTTAGATTTGTTGAACAGGATTTGGGTGGAGGGTCTCCTCCCAGATTCCTGGCGAATCGCTACTGTGCTCGCCTTTCGCAAACCGGGTGAGATCACTCTACTCCGACCGGTTTTCGCCCAATCTCTCTAACCGCATGACGATACGGTATCATGGAGACTCTCCACACGATGGGGGCGAGGGTACGCCTCCCAATGTTTATATCTGAATTTTTGCGAGATCGTCGATTCCGCGTACGGGTTGGGGGAGCCCTCTTCGGCCCAATGGAGCAGGAAGAGGGTGTCCCGCAAGCAAGTGTCCCCAGTGTCACACTCTTTGCCCTGAGCATCAACGGCATCACCTCGGTGCTGCCGGAAGATGTTCTCACTACGCTCTACGTGGACAACCTTTCGATCTCTTTTGGCCTGGCCCAGATGCCTACTGTGGAGCGTTGACTCCAACAGGTTTCGGTTTTCTTTGGCCAAGACTAAAGTGGTGCACTTTTGCCGCCAACCACGGCTCCACCCCGACGCAGATTTGTTTCTTAATGGGGTGCGCCTGGAAGTGGTTGAATCGCACCGTTTCTTTGGTCTTGTATTTGACCGACGCCACACCTGGGAGGCTCATATTCGCAGCCTTAGGATCTCTTGTACCCACGCCTTGGATATCCTCCGTTCCGTGACGTTCAGCGCTTGGGGCGCTGATAGGGCAACTGCCTTACTTTTTTATCGATCCTTTGTTCGTTCGCTGCTCGACTCCGGATGCGAGTTTTATGCATCCGCAGCCGAACGTCTATTGCGGAAGGTGGATTCGATCCACCACACCGGCCTTCGCTTGGCGACCGGTGCCTTCTGCACTTCCCCTATTGATAGCCTTCTTGTCGATGCTAGAGAGATGCCATTATCTATTCGCCGTGGACAGTGCATTACTCACCTCTGCGCACGAGCGCAGCGTCTCCCTTTGTCGCCAACAGCTCTCACTGCATCCACAGCTGATCTCGACGGTTCCTATGCCGCCGAGGGACGCCAGACATACCCGGCCAGGAAACTCCTTCGAGAGGTAGGTATAGCCCTCGGGCCGGTGACCCCACTGGTTCTGCCCAGGACGCCACCCTGGAGGGTACCACATTTTGCTATTTGTCGCCACGCCTCTGCTCCCAAAGTTTGTATAGCGCCGGGAGTATTGCGTTCGACCTTTTTGGAGCACACCTCGTGTCACGCTGGAACCGTGCCAGTTTATAGAGATATAGGGATGTCTCCAAGTCCAAAGAGGGGGTCGGCTTCCACGCCGTATTCCCTCTGTTTGAAGTCAGCGGGGCTCTGCCAGGCGGTGTGTCTGTCTTCACGGGTGAGCTGGTGGCAATACACCACTCGGTACGGGAGATTACGCGACGTTCCCGGTTCGGAGACCTGATTGTGATCTATAGCGACTCACAAAGCTCCCTGAGTGCTCTCGGGGCATTTGAATCTCTGCATCCCCTGGTTCGCGATATCTGTGACGCCACGGTTTTGGCGAAACATGCGGATATTGAGATTTTCTTCTGCTGGGTTCCTGGACATGTAGGAATTGCGTGGAATGAGGGCGCCAAAGAGTCCGCGAGGATTCTGCCACCGGACCAGCGTTTCGCTCTTCCTCCCACCGACTATATGGCAGGAATACGGGCCGCTCTTCGGACAGCTTGTTAATGAATTATTGTCACACAATTTTGCATCCTCAAAAGTTCTAGTCACTTACGATGTATCCTCACTATTTACAAATGTTCCTGTTAATGAAACAATTTATATTATTTTAAATCTAATTTTTAACAAAACAGCCACCTTTCACAATTTCTCTCGTAAAAATTTCAAGACTATTTTAGAAATGATTTTTAATGAGAATTATTTTTTATTTAATAACAAGGTTTACCAACAGATAGATGGATAAGGAATTGGCTCACCAATTGCTCCAATAGCAGCTAATATTTTCCTGATTCATCTTGAAAACACTTTATGAAACATTGCCCTTTAGATTTCAAACCCATATTTTATCATAGGTATGTGGACGACTCCTTTGCTATTTATGATAATATAGAACATGCCCACCATTTTTTTAATTTTATAAACTCTTATCATCCCAACATTAAATATACCATTGAATTAGAGAGTAACTATCAACTTCCTTTTCTAGACTTCATTATAGAAAAAACCGACAAACTAACTACTTCAATATACAGAAAGCCTACCTTTAGTGGCCTAGGAATCAATTTTTTCATCCATTGTGACTTGTCACACAAACTCAGTGCAATAAAATCCCTAATATATAGAGGTTACCATCTCTCCTCCAATTATTTCCTAATGCACAATGAATTCCAGACTCTAAAGTCTTATTTTAAAAATAATTGTTACCCCCCACCTTTGGTTGACAAACTAATCAATAATTTTCTTGCCAAAATTTACTCTCCATCCTTTCTCTCATATAATGTTCCCAAAAAATGAAAAAAATTTCGTAGTACCAGAAATGGGACCTTACAATAAATTATTCACTAGAAAATGCAACAAATTACTCAAAAATATTTCTTTCATACCAACTTCAAAATCACTTTTGTTAACCCACTTTCCATAGGAAGTTTCTTCTCGTCAAAAGACAAACTTCCTCTAAAAATGAGCAGCCGTGTTGTTTATGCTTTTACTTGTCCTTGTTGTTTGCAAGGAACCTATATTGGTAGTATGGTTCGCTCATTGAAAGAGAGGTTTTGTTCTCCTACACTCAACATAGATAATTCCGCTGTGTCCCTTCTTATTTCTTAATTTTAATTACTTTATTCAACAACCAACCATCCTTCTCTTATTAAACAACCACCAATCAAATTCCTATCCTTCTTTAAGCCACATCCTTTATAATTTCTTCACTTTGTGATTTCTCCTGAACTTCATCGGTAAGCAATATTATACTGTAATTTTTTACTTTTGTGTTTTTGCTTCTTTTTTTCGTGTCAATAGTGATTACATTAGATTAATAATTTGATTCTCTTGCCTTTTAAATTCCTGAGTTATCGGTAAGCAATATTATATTGTAATTATTTACTTTTGTTTTTAGTTGTTGTTTTTTTCGTTTCAATAGTGTTATATTAGATGGATAATTTGATTCTCTTTGACTGGTATAGGTTTGCTCAAGTTTTCCCCACCACAGCTGCTGCAAGCCAGGCATATGTTGAGATTATCTTTTGCTGAGTACCTTATAATCTAGGGATTGCTGGGAATGCTGCAGCTTTAGGTCGCTTTTGGTCCTCTCCGAATTTAACACACTCGCGAGACCCACCGCTATTTGATAGAGTGCTTACCTGCATCTTACTGCGACGATTGTGTTGGGCCCCATAGCGTCCGGCACATTCTTGTTGACTGTCCCAGTCTGGGGATCTTCGCTCATTTACCTGTCCCAGTAATGGGACAGGCGGAGTCACTACCGATTTTCCCTTGGGCTCAAGATAGATTCATGCACACAGACTTTTATTTAGACTTAGACTTTCTGGAGGAGGCTGGACTCGTTAATTTTATGTGACTCTCTTTGTTGCTGACCCCATGCTCCGGTCGCGGAAAGGGGCGGGGCCTCCCCACAACGCCGGAGCGTGCCTCCATCTTGCTTTTCTTTCCTCTTTTTTTTTTTGTCTACTGTGTATTATTTTGTTTTGTGTTGTTGTTTTTTTAATGTAACTTAATAATAGGCTAAAATTAATTACAGTGACTTATGTCCTTAGTGATAGTCACCAGATATGGATGACTAAAATAAAAAAAAATCCATCCTATGATTTTGACATCTAGCATATGTTGATGAGCACGATGAAAACGCTTGAAACATACAAAACACAGAGCTATTTTTTCTTATTTAATTATATTTTGTCATTGTTGTGTTGAGGACTATTCCTTCTTATGGTCCATTTCAGAAGCAGGTGATTGCCCATCCTCGCCCGTACGACTTAGGGCTGTCCTTTCGGTCGAGTCAAGGCAAGGGTATTGCGCTGAGCAGCAGCCAGAGCAAGTCTGGTGGTCTGCTTAATCCCCAGACCCAGCTCATAAACGGAGCGAGTAAGTCACCCTCCCCGTCCGTCTCTAAGAACGTCATAGAGATCCAGACCTACCGAGGGAACCCGCCCCCTTATTACAGTCACCACCAGGTCCTCAAAGCTAGCCCCACGGATCCCCCCATCTCCTCTGCCTTGATTTCACAAACTTCCCATCACCCACACATACAGCCTACGCCTTCTCTCCTATCGCAGACCCAGGAGCATTCTGGCGCTCCATCGCAGTTGCCCGTCCAGCTTACCTGTTCGCTTCCCACGACCTCTCACCACCCGGCTACTCTTTCGTCGCCTGCGCCCCCATCCAAAAGCCCCCCATTCCCCCGTCCCCTTGCCGTCTGCCAACGCCCCCACCCTCCCACCGTCTTCTGTCGCACCTGTCTCAATGTGCGTCGCAGCCACCGCCAAAACGCAGCCGCGCTCGTGCGCAGGGCTAATTCGAGTGGTTGCCAACACAACCGCCGCTCGGCCCCGTCACCCGCCAGTTCAGCCGACTCGCTCGATGACGCTCCCAGCATATTGGAGCGCCTCAAAAAGGAGTGGGAATTGGGTGTTCTCGGCCCTCCCGTAAGCAAGCGTGATTCGCCACCCCAGCAGTCGGATTCAACTCAAACGAAACCGCAGCCCGCTGGCCCCGCAGGCCCCGCAGGCCCCGCAGGCCCCACTCACGAGAGTGAGGTGGCTCCGGAAGTTCATGAGAAGGAAAGCGGCGAGCCCAGGGTCAAGAAGGACGTGGCTCACCTCGACCGGGCGCTCAATCGCCTTAGTATTAAGCGTGGCTCCCTTCCCCATCATCATCCCAAGCACATAAACAAAAGCATCAATCCTGAGTCTGCTGGAGCATCTCTCCAACCGTATTCCAACCAACAATCGTCCGCAAGTACCGGTTCTCAGCACGAGTTACCAAGTGCAGAAACGACTCTGTGTGTTTCCCCTGTTCGTGTGCCAGCAATCGACACCTCGGCCCAAATCCCACCCCAGCATCAGCTCGAACGAAATGTCCGTAATCAAGTACAGGGTGCGAATCTGCAACCGCAACAATACCATCATAACGATGAGTGCATAGAGTTGATGATCTTAGAGGACACAGATCATCAGAAGACAAGTCGGGATAATTGTTTGCAGACTTCGAGCCATAATCTGAAGCTCTCCTAATTTCGTTAAACTTGTAATGCGTGTATATTTTTGATTATTAGTTTATTAATCCAATTTTGAGTACGGTATTATAAGTTCTGAACCGTCATTCAGATCACTTAATTACATGTATAAGTTAATAAAGCCTAAGAACCTTTAAACGCTTTAATACTCTTTATTTAGTCTTTTTCTCATAGCATTTTTCAGAATAGGAAATGAATGGTGCTATTATATTATTTAGAATTCTTTCGCCATTCCACTTTATTGCCCTTCTCTGCCATTTTTAGTCTAAGGTTATTTTTTTCTGGTCGAAGTCTGGTTCTGATCCTATGACTCACGGGAATAACTTATAGGATACTGAAGCTTGATGGTGATGAATCCTTCCCCCCGCAGCCACGAAGTCAGAAGCGCTTTATCATTGTTCTCACTTGCCTTTGCTTGAGAGAGATTCGATAGATAATGCCATCCTTAACCATGGTTAACGGCCCCGAAGTAAATAATGACTCCATTCGTTCCTGGTCCGCACAAGGTCTAGCGAATGTATTCAGTATTTATTTGATTTAGGTTTTCTCTTTTCTTTCGGGGGCTGGGGGAGGGCGTTAATATCTTGGTCTGAGCTATTTTGTAACATCGCTAGCGTCAGTATTATTAATGCAAGACTTTTCAGAGGTATCGTTTAACCATGTGGAAATGGAATTTCCGAAAACTTCTGGAATGAGCTCTACAGACTAGATAATTTTAGGACTATTTTTCTTAATTTGACCTGTTGGAGTCTGGATAAGAGTGTGAGGTGTTCTTCGTAGCCGCGACTAAATCTGACTCCCGTTCATGAGTGCGTTAATTAAGCTTGGATCGAGTTGGTCTCTACAAGTTCCTCTGTTTTTGCGTCCCTTCATACTGCATTGAAGCATGACGCCCCCTGAGCTGAGGGTAATTATTAAAGTATTTGCGTCCGGCGTACCACGCTATCAAGAAATATAACCTTATGGTGCACGGCTTCCCAAGCTAGTGGCTCCTATCCTGGCCTAGTTGCCTTTTACGACACGCGCTGTAGGCCAAAATGGGTGAACACCGATATCGTCCCACATGTAAAAGAGAATATAAGAGAGTGAGTGTCAGGTTGTGTAAAGGGTTGAAAGACTGCGTAAAAGATAGGTTGGTTATGTGAATGTTTGAGAACTGACTGAAGAGCAGGTTAGCGACAAGTATGATCGGCTTGAATTTCAGGGCGGCTTGAGGCCTAATGTCCAGAGGTAAAGCTTGGCTGGGTGTAATGCACCATCGCTGTGAAAGGTAATTTTAGCGCACGAGAGAAAAATGATGTGTGACTTTGCGTTTGATAAGAGCAGGATGGGGTGGGTACTTTTAGTGCCACTGATGCATGCCAACCCCACTGTGAGAAAGCGTCTCTCCGACCCGATGTATGGCTAATTAACTTTCATGGAATTATTATACAATAGAGCGTGTTTTCAAACTACCGTACTAGCTATTTCCCGAAAGAATGAGGTCACGTTCCCGTTCTACTGCACGCACCTAACATGAAAGTAGTCATATTCTTACTCCACACCACACACTGACGGTAATAGTTTTCTATGTTACCGAAAACTTGTTTGTTATGTGCAGTTGTCTCAGCTGAATTATGCCACTTAACATTTTTACGTTTCATTTAATTACTAGCTGTTTGCCAATGCATTTTATTGTTGAGGGTTTACCAATGTTCTCTTACCGTCGGTGGTCTTCCGTCGCGATTCGAAATTCTGAGTGGTCGGGGTAAGAAAATTTAGCAAATTTCCACTTGTAGAAGGAAGCATAAATTGAAAATGTGCTAACAATATTAAATTCAATGCAGTTTTTATTATACATATAGTCTGTACATGTGTATCGTACCTTGCATAATTTTTAGAATGTTTGCTTGATTTTTAATTTTGGTGGGCGGCTGGTTTTCATCCACAGAAAAATATTAAAAGTAGGCGGTGGCCCTAAAGGGGTCATTCGACGCTTTTTCTCAGTCATTACAAGACACAAATGATTTTTCTGGCCTTTGTAAACGTCAGCTTTTCTTTCTTAGAAATCTACTGTTTTGCTTTATTTAAGCTGTAAAAATTTGTGTGAAAAGAAATTCTACCAGATCATGGTGTGATAACGTGCACTTTCCGAGTCTTCGCATACGAGGAGTGTTTAAAAAGTTGACAGAAAACCTTAACAGCCGTTTTCATTATCAAGTTTCGAATTTTTACTTTATTAACTTTTTCCAAGGACTTTTTTGATACCCTTCGTAGAGTTAAACGTCATTCGGTCTTTTAAGAATATTAATAATCTGTGGATTCTTTTGTAGTCGTAATATTTCATTATATAGTTCTATAGCAAAAAAATGAACCCTGTCATCATCGCCCATTGCCCACAAGGTGTGATTTGTATTCATTCAAATTTTAAAATATTAAATATGTAATCAGACTCTGCCCCGAAGTGAAGCACGCACATTTCTGAAGATTTTAATCATATTCACAACTGTTTAACACATAGGGACTTCAGCTTTTGGCATTCTGAATTTTAATTTTGAATCTGGATCACTTTTATAGGGACAAAATTATAGTTTAATTGTAATGTTGGGGATAAAGGCAAATTCAAGATAGTTTTTATGACATATTTTGTTGAAGATATAACCAAGCATGTGCCTTATTCCATCCCGACCAGTTCTTTCGATTTTTTAGTGCCAAGATTGTGAGTAGAATAATATATTCTTTAATATATAAATATATTTTATATAGTACATTTGACATTAAAATTATTGTATATCAAATTTATACTTTAAAGAGATTTTTTTATTATTTAAAAAATGCCTTGAAGTGACAGAACTTTGATTGTTTTATATACCACAAAATAATCGAGTGTATGATTTGAAGTTAAACGTTTGAGTCCATTGCCCTCTCTGGCCGGCGACTTTGCCGCACGCTAGCCGCCAGCCATTCCTTGCATCCTAACGGGTAAGTAAGGGCTGACTAAACTTTTACAACCCCGTAAGGAGCACGGCGATTGGCTCTCCTGGCCACCATGCTGACGGGACTCAGCGCTCTGTTTCCCCGTAAGGGGCGCAGCGATTTGCCTTCCTGGCCCACCGTGCTGACGGGACTCAGCGCGACGTCCGGCCCCAGCTTAGACTCTTCTCCTTCTTTAAGGCAGCCTGTATTTCTTCCCTACTTCCTCACTTCCCCAACCATCTCTCCCACAACTTTCTCTGGTCAGCCTCTAATTTCACAGGGTAGATGCTGACCTTCTCAGCCAACCATCCCGGATCGGGGCTGATGGGGAAGGGGACAATGTTCCCTAACCCGTGAGCTCCGGTCTGGGGTAGTTGGTTTTTAACAACCTGCTTCATCCACACCCATACATTCCTCACATCCACTTTCCTTCTCACTTCACAATCTATATTTTTACGCCGTGTCCAAGGTGGAGCCGCCATGCCGAGGGACTGCCAGGCCACCAAGAGGGAAGGGTGGTCCTGAATGGCGGCACCTGGCTCTGCCAGGCCTGTACGCACCCCTTGCAGGACGGCTACTACGAGGGGTGATGAGCTATTGCATCCCGCTGTAAATTTAGGGACACCATGCCCAATGATGAGAAACCTAAAAATCTCAACGGAACCGCCCTCGGGCAGCTCCACAGAAAAAATGGAGTTTCCTTCCCCTGGGTTTGCGTAGGGGACCCTCGAAACTTATCTAACCGGAGAGGAGGCTTACTCCGCTCCTACGCCTACGGGTGTAAGGGACTCCCTCTCACCCCCTTTTCTGGGGGTGCTTTCAGGCACCTCCCTGTTAAGATCGGCAGTCCCTTCTTTTCTTTCCAAGGGGATTGCCAAGAAAGCCAGCAGGGAGCTCATACCCGAGCGCTCCCCATTGAAGCGGCTTGGTAGGGCAAACCTCCTTAAGAGGGAGAGGGAAGCTTCCCTCAAAAGACCTGCTGACAATAATATTGAACCTTGCCAGGGTCCCCACACCCGACTAGTGACAATGATGCCAACGGGACCTACGATCTCCTGGGGGTGATGGCCAACTGGACCCCCTTCCGCCCTGAGATGAGATAGACATGGTCCTTGAGGCAACCCAGCCTCAGACAGTATGGCCTTCCATCGGGGGGAATCTGGGCTCGGCTCCAAGCAACGAACCCGAATCCGCCTCTATGCAAGGTCATCCTCAAACGGCTGGGGTCTCCGAGACAGTACAAGGAGAGGAGGGAATCTCCTCCGACCGGTGCCTTAAGACTGCCAGGATCTTCTCTATTTCGGAGAAGGACCTGGCTGAGGCTGGTCCATCTGGCCGGAGGAGGGGAGAAGCGGGTTCATTCCCCGCCTCCTCTCCTAAAAAGAAAAAGACGCGAAGGGGGGGGGGGGGCTGCCACTTTGGCAAGCGACAAAGCCAAGATCGGCACATCTGGCCACTCTACCCCCCTGTGTGCGGATCCCCTGACTATGACCAAGACCAAAAGTGAACAAGGCGGAGCCTCGATAACAAGGGGCCCGTCATTCAGAGGTTACCTGGCGTTTTCAAGCCCGCTGGCTTCAAACACTTTGTTCGTTATTCGCTCCACTGATGGCACCATGTTGTCCAAGGGTAACATGATCCATCAGAGCAGAGGATTAGCTAATGCAATTGGTAGAGAGACGAAGGTGACCCGTTTCTCGGACGGCAGCCTTCTGGCGAATCCCGCCGAGGCGGCCAAGATAAGTGCTCTTCGGACACTTCATGGCACCCCGGTGAGTGTGACGCCGTACTCTACCATGAACTTTGTGAAAGTAGTTTGTGCGAGGGAACTCGTTGACTACTCCATAGAGGACATCACCTTAGAGCTGTCCGGCCATGGGGCAGTCAAGATGGAACGTGTGATGAGAAAGGGAGGGGCCTCGAGACCGACCCCTACACTCTTCGTCACGTTCGACTGTGACCATCTCCCTGAGTCGGTGCGTGCCGGTTGGTACCGCTACCGCGTGAAGACATTCGTGCCACTGCCGCGGCGGTGCTATTACTGTCACCGCTTCGGCCATACGAATCGCTGTTGTAGACGTGTAAAGTCGGGGTCACCCTAAGTCTGTGTAAATTGCTCCAGGGTCGCACACGAAAAGTCTAAATTGTGTGTGGCCAAGTGTTTCAATTGCGGAGAGCCGCACCGCGCTTCGAAGCAATGTGGTGCATATCTCCTTGAGAAAGAAATCCTGGCCGTTCACGCCCAGGTGTTTTGTTCGAAGAGGGCACCCGCGTGTCAGAGCTAGGAGAGCATATTCCTTCAATGGAATTGCCGTGAACTCCGACAACTGGGAGGAGCTGCGGAGGCTCGTCTCGTCACGTTCCACGTTAGCCATTTTATAGCAGGAGACCATGCTAGGCGCGTGCCCCCTTCCCGCCCTCCCGGTGTATAAAGGTTTTGCGACTCCACAACCACGAGATGGGGGCTTGGCTGGGGAATGCGCGGTTTACACCCAGGATGGTCTCTCTGTTCTTTTGACTTTAAATACATTCTTTCAGGCAGTGGTTGTTCAGCTTCACCTAGATAGGAGGTATACTATCATTTCTGCGTACATTCCACCGTTAGCTGACTTCGACGCGTGGGAGTTCCGCCTCGTCGTGGCACGGTTGCCGAGATCCTTTATCTTGCTTGGAGATCTGAACGGCAGGCATCCTTTCTTTGAAGATTACTCAATAAATCCCAAGGGACAAGTCCTTGCTGATCTGATCGAAGAGCTTGAGTTGGGTGTCCTAAATATGAATGAGTTTCGGCATCAATTCCCGAGAACCGCTTCATTTTCTTGCCTTGATCTATTTTTAATCTCTTCGGATGCACAGCCTGATTTTGACTAGGGGGTGGTCGATGACCTCCATGGTAATGATCAGTTTTCGATTCAAATATCATTTTAAGGTTTAAATGCCGCCTGAGATCTCACCTCGGTGGTGCTTAGCGCGGGCGCGGTGGCATGCATTCAGGAAATGACTGAATTCTCTATCTCAATCGAGGAGTTTATGTCGGTAGATGAGGCCGTTGAGTTTTCCGGCAACCTCATCTCCGCGGGCCTGACTACTATTCCCAGAACGTCTCGCACTCGGCCGACCACCACTCCCGTTGTGGTCGGCCGAGTGCGAGACGGGCCTCAAACAGAAGCGTTATGCCTACATGCGCTATAAGCGCCGCCCGAACGATTTCACTGTCGCTGAATTTCGTCCGGTTAGGCCTAGGTTGCGGTATATTTCGAAGCACGCCCGTGTCTTCACTTAACGGAAAGACGCCTCTAGCAGATGTGTAGAAGCGAGTCGATAGGATTCGGGGCAAGTTCTCGCAGGACCCCCCTCCAGTTCTCGAGAAGATTGGGACCACAATCTCGGACCACGCGTCCGTGGCAGAATCCTTTGCGCCAGCTTTCTCTAGCCGGGATGGTGTTCCGCCTGCATTCAATGAGAGTCGTAATGTCGTGGAAGGCTGCCAGCTGGAAAATACCACCAGAGTCGGAGAACCCTTCAATGACAGGTTTACTGTGAGTGAGTTGCATTCCACTCTTGCTTCGTGCGCGGGCACCGCCCATGTTTCTGACGATGTCCCGTACGCCATGCTTCGACACCTGGCAGAGCAACGCATGGCCTTTGTCTTAGATTTGTTCAAAAAAGGACTTGGTAGAGGTTCTCCTCCTAGATTCCCGGCGAATCCTAACTGGTTCAAGAATATAGCGAACCAGGGGATGCGGAGATTTCAATGCATCGAGAGCACTCATGGCGCTTTGTGAGTGTCTATAGATCACAATCCGGTCACGTCGAGTAATCTCCCGTAGTGAGTGGCGTATTGCCACCAGCTCGGTCGCAAGGCGAAGGCAAGTGTAGTGGATCGAATCCACCTTCCGCAATAAACGCTCGGCTGCGGATGCATAGAACTCGAAACGTAGTCGAGCTTCGAGCGAACAAAGGATCGATAAAAAAGTAAGGCAGTAGCTCTATCAGCCTCCAAGCGCTGGACGTCACGGAACGAAGAATATGCATGGTACAAGAGACCCTAAGGCTAAGAATATGAGACTCCCAGGTGAGGCGTCGGTCGAATACAAGACCAAGGAAACGGTGCGACTCAACCACATCCAGGCGCACCCCATTAAGAAACAAATCTGGGTCGGGGTGAAGCCGTGGATGGCGGCAGAAGTGCACCACCTTAGTCTTGGCTAAAGAAAACCGAAACCTGTGCGCTTCGGCATAGCGAGAGACGCGGTTCAATGCCTGTTGGAGTCGACGCTCCAGAGTTGACATCTGGGCCGCGCCAAAAGAGATCGAAAGGTCGTCCACGTAGAGCGTAGCGAGAACATCTTCTGGCAGAACCGAGGTGATGCCGTTGATGCTCAGGGCAAAGAGTGTGACACTGAGGACACTTCCCTGCGGGACACCCTCTTCCTGCTCCTTTGGGCCGGAGAGGGCTCCCCCCACCCGTACGCGGAATCGACGATCTCGCAAAAATTCGGGTTATAAACATTGGGAGGCGTCCCCTCGCCCCCTTCGTGTGGAGAGTCTCCATGATACCGTATCGCCATGCGGTATCATAGGCCGTCTCCAGATCGAAAAAGACCGTGGCGTAGTGCTGTCTACAAAGGAAAGCCTCGCAGACGGCATTTTCCAGTCGCAGCAGAGCATCCGACGTGGAGTGGAACTTGCAGAAGCCGCACTGTGCGGAAGACAGATGGCCTTCGCTGTCCAGGAAAAAGGCTAATCTAACATTTAACAATTTCTCCATCAACTTGCACACGCAAGAATTTAATTTTATAGAGCCCATCTGGCAACTATCCACTTGGGCATAAGTCGCCGAAAAACACGACAACCTAGAACTAGGCTACTTTAAAATAAAAATATGAAAACTTAACAATGGTATAAATTGGAAAAACTTAAAAATCAGGAAGCAATCTCCGGCAGCGGGGATAGGTCCCCCACACCCCGGTGCAGGAGAGTGCAACCTGCAAACAAAACAATAACAAAAAAAGAACCTTAAATTAAGGGAAGAAGCCGAAAAAGTCAACAAGTCCACAAGTCAATGTGCACGAATCTGTCCCGAGCACGAGGGACAGGCGGTGGCGACCCCGCCCATCCCATGAACAGGACAGGTATCGTGCGCGAAGATTTTTTTTTGAGGAGCTCATCTGGCGACTGCCTACTTGGGCATTAGTCGCCGTATTAAAACTGGCCTAGTTCTAGGCTACTTTAAAATAAAATTCGAGAGAAAAAAGAAACACCCCAAAAAGGGGAAAGGAAGTAAGCTAGTGCGTCAGGGAGAGGTCTTCCCCCGAAGCAGGAGCGTGAAACCAAAGGACAAAAAAACAAAACAAAACAAAAAAACAAACCTTGCTTAAATAGTAGGGAGAAGGCCGGCCTCCCTCAAGAAGTCAACAAGACCACTAGTCAATGTGCACGAATCTGTCCCGAGTACAAGGGACAAGCAGGAGCGACCCTGCCCATCTCGGTACCGGGACAGGTATCGTGCGCGAAGTCACCCAGACTGGGACATTCGACAAGAATGGGCCGAACAGTCTTGGGGGCGACGCAGTCGTTGCAATAGGGCGCAGGCGAGCGCTCCATCAAATAGCGATGCGTCACACGAGTATGTCCGATTCAGAGACGACAGAAAGCGAAGTGAAGCCGCCGCAGAATTGGGGGATAGGTCCATGGGAAGAGTCGCGGCGCAATGGCACGCAACTTTAAGTTCCCTTTGACCGTCCTATCTTCTTTGCCAAGCAGTCCGAAGAGTTGCCCGTATTCCTGCCATGTAGTCGGTGTGAGGAAGAGCGAAACGCTAGTCTGGTCGTAGAGTCCTCGCGGACTCTTTGGCGCCCTCATCGGCGCGCTCATTCCCCGCAATTCCTACATGTCCAGGAACCCAGCAAAAGATAATCTCGACATACACCCGGCTCGCCAAAACCGTGGCGTCACGGATATCACAAACGAGGGGATGCGGAGATTCCAATGCCCCGAGAGTACTCAGGGCGCTTTGTGAGTCACTATAGATCACAATCCGGTTTCCGAACCGGGCACGTCGCGTAATCTCCCATAGCGAGTGGTGCATTGCCACCAGCTCGGCCGTGAAGACAGACGCAGCGCCTGGTAGAGCCCCGCTGTCTTCAAACAGAGGGGATACGGCGTGGAAGCCGACCCCTTCTTGGGACTTGGAGCCATACGTATACACTGGCACGGTTCCAGCGTGACATGATGTGTGCCTTAAAAAGGTCGAACGCAATACTCCCGGCGCAGTACAAGCTTTGGGAGCAGAGGCGTGGCGACAAATAGCCAAATGTGGTACCCTCCAGGGTGGCGTCCTGGGCAGAACCAGAGGCTCCACCAGCCCGAGAGTTTTATCTAGCTCTCGAAGGAGTTTCCTGGCCCTAAACCTAAAGGGCTTAGGGTATGACTGGCGTCTCTCGGCGTCTTAGGTACCACCGAGATCAGCTGCGGATGCAGTGAGAGCTGTTGACGACTGAGGGAGACGGCGGGCTCACGTGTACAGGCGGGCGATGCATTGCACGCGGCGCAGAGCGAGTGGCATCTCCCCAGCATCGACCAACAGGCTCTCAATGGGGCAAGTGCGGAAGGCACCGGTCGCAAGGCGAAGGCCGGTGTCGTGGATCCATTCCACCTTCCGCAATAAACGCTCGGCTGCGGATGCATAAAACTCGCATCCGTAGTCGAGCTTCGAACGAACCTGGGATCGATAAAAAAGTAGAGCAGTAGCCCTATCAGCGCCCAAAGCGCTGGTTGTCTCGGAACGGAGAATGTCCATGGCACGGGTACAAGAGGTTCTAAGGCTGCGAATATGAGCCCGTCAGGTGAGGAGTCGGTCAAATACAAGACCAAGGAAACGGTGCGACTCAACCATCCAGGGGCACCCCATTAAGAAACAAATCTGGGTCGGGGTGAAGCCGTGGATGGCGTAGAAGTGCACCACCTTAGTCTTGGCCAAAGAAAACCGAAACCTGTGCGCTTCGGCATAGCGAGAGACGCGAGTCAATGCCTGTTGGAGTCGACGCTCCAGAGTTGGCATCTGGGCCGCACCAAAAGAGATCGAAAGGTCGTTCATGTAGAGCGTAGCCAGAACATCTTCCGGCAGCACCGAGGTGATGCCGTTGATGCTCAGGGCAAAGAGTGTGACACTGAGGACACTTCCCTGCGGGACACCCTCTTCCTGCTCCTTTGGGGCAGAGAGGGCTCCCCCCACCCGTACGCGGAATCGACGATCTCGCAAAAATTCAGATATAAAAATTGGGGGGCGTCCCCTTGCCCCCATCGTGTGGAGGTCCTCAATTGAGTAGTCAACGAGTTCCCTCGCATAAACTACTCCTTTCACAAAGTTCATGGTAGAGTGCGGCGTCACACTCACCGGGGTGCCATGAAGTGTCCGAAGCTCACTTATCTTGGCCGCCTTGGCGGGATTCGCCGCATTCGCCAGAAGGCTGCCGTCCGAGAAACGGGTCACCTTCGGCTCTCTACCAATTGCACTAGCTAATCCTCTCCTCTGATGGATCATGTTGCCCTTGGACAACATGCTGCCATCAGTGGAGCGAATAACGAGGAAGCGTTTGAAGCCAGCGGGCTCGAAAACGCCAGGTAACCTCTGAATGAGGGGCCCCGATGTCATCGAGGCTCCGCCCTGTGCACTTTTGGTCTTTGTCATCGTCAGGAGTTCCGTACCCGGGGAAGCAGAGGGCCCGGATGTGCCGATCTTGGCTTGGTCGCTTGCCAAAGTGGCAGCAGACCCATCCGTCCCCGTAGCCCCCGCGGATGGAGAGGAGCCCCGAGTCTTCTTCGTCTTTTTGGTCCTTTTCTCTTTTGGAGAGGAGGGCGGGGAATGAACCCGCTTCTCACCCCCGCCGGTAGAAGCCCCCAGGCCAGATGGACCGGCCTCAGCCAGGTCCTTCTCCGAAATGAAGAAGGTCCTGGTGGTCGCAGGGGCATCATCCGGAGGAGATCCCTCCCCTCCTTGTACTGCCTGAGAATCTACAGCCGTTTGATGAGGACCTTGCATAGGGGCGGATTTGGGTTCGGTGCTTGGCGCCGAGCCCCGATTCCCCCCCATGGAAGGCCCTACCTTCTGAGGCTGGTTTTCCTCAAGGACCATGTCTATCACAGGAGGGGCCTCCAGTTGGCCATCCCCTCCCAGGACATCGCAGGTCCCCTTGGCAGCGGCATAAGTCTTTAGTGGGGAGGCACAGGCCTTGACCCCGGCAAGGTTTAATATTTTTGCCAGGTCTTTTGAGGGAAGCGACCGAAGGGGCCTGGCTTTCCTCTCCCCCCTAAGGGGGTTTGCCCTACCGAGCAGCTTGCACGAGGGGCGGTCGGCAATGGGCTGCCTGCTGGCTTTCTTGGCAGTCCCCTTAGAAAGCAAAGGAGGGACTGCCGCTGGAGATAGGGAGGTGCCCGGAAGCACCTCCAGAGAAGGGGGTGAGGGGGAGTCCCCTACACCCGTAGGCGTAGGAGTGGAGTAAGCCTCCTCTCCGGTTAAAGAGGTATGGAGGGTCCCCTGCGCAAGCACAGGGGGGGGGGACCTCCATCTTTTCTGTGGAGCTGCACGAGGGCGGCTCCGTTGTTTTAGGGGGAATTAAGGGAAGATGTTTTTTTTTTCATCATTGGGCATGGTGACCCTCTTTGTTTTACGGGACGCAATCGCTCACCACCTCTTGCAGTAGCCCGCACTGCAAGAGGTGCTTACAGGCCCGGCAGAGCTAGGCGCCGCCATTTGGGACCACCCCTCCCGCCTGGTGGCCTGGCAGTCCTTCGGCATGGCGGCTCCACCTTAGACACGGCGTAAAACAGATAGAATGTGAAGAGGAGAGGAAAAGGGATGTGAGGAAGGTATGGGTGGGGATGAAGCAGGTTGTTAAAAAAAACCCATCCCGAACCGGAGCTGAGGGGTTAGGGACCAATGTCCCCTCTCCCCTCAGCCCCCATCCGGGGTGGTTGGCTTGAGAAGAAGGTCAGTATTCTACCCTGTGAAATTAGAGGCTGACCAGAGAAAGTTGTGGGAGAGGTTATATGAAAAGCGACGAGGTAGGGGAGAAATCGGGCTATCTGAAGGAAGGAAGAGAGGCTAAGCTGGGGCCGGACGGAGCGCTGAATCCCGTCAGCACGGCGGCCAGGATGGCAAATCGCCGCGCCCCTTACGGGGGAAAGTTGTGGGAGAGGTTGTGTGAAAAGAGAGGAAACAAGTGTTTTGAAGGAAGGAAGAGAGGCTAAGCTGGGGCCGGACGGAGTGCTGAGTCCCGTCAGCACGGCGGCCAGGATGGCAAATCGCCGCGCCCCTTACAGGGTCGTATGGCCGAAGCGGTGACAGTAATGCACCGCCGCGGCAGTGGCACGAATGCCTTCACGCGGTAGCGGTACCAACCGGCACGCACCGACTCAGGGAGCTTGTCACAGTCGAACGTGACGAAGAGTGTAGGGGTGGGTCTCGAAGCCCCTCCCTGTTTTCTCATCACACGTTCGACCTTGACCGCCCTATAGTCGGCCAGCTCTAGGGTGATGTCCTCAATGGAGTAGTCAACGAGTTTCCTCGCATAAACCACTCCTTTCACAAAGTTCATGGTAGAGTGCGGCGTCACACTCACCGGGGTGCCATGAAGTGTCCGAAGAGCACTTATCTTGGCCGCCTCGGCGGGATTCGCCGCATTCGCCAGAAGGCTGCCGTCCGAGAAACGGGTCACCTTCGGCTCTCTACCAATTGCACTAGCTAATCCTCTCCTCTGATGGATCATGTTGCCCTTGGACAACATGGTGCCATCAGTGGAGCGAATAACGAGGAAACGTTTGAAGCCAGCGGGCTCGAAAACCCTAGGTAACCTCTGAATGAGGGGCCCCGATGTCATCGAGGCTCCGCCCTGTGCACTCTTGGTGTTAGTCTTGGTCAGGGGCTCCGCACACGAGGGGGTAGAGGGGCCGGATGTGCCGATCTTGGCTTGGTCGCCTACCAAAGTGGCAGCAGACCCATCCGTCCCCGCAGCCCCCGCGGATGGAGAGGAGCCCCGAGTCTTTTTCGTCTTCGTTGTCTTTTTCTTTTTTGGAGAGGAGGGCGGGGAATGAACCCGCTTTTCACCTCCGCCGGCAGAAGCCCCCAGGCCAGATGGACCGGACTCAGCCAGGTTCCTCTCCGAAATGGAGAAGGTCCTGGTTGTCGTAGGGGCACCTGTCGGAGGAGATCCCTCCCCTCCTTTTACTGCCTCGGAGCCCTCAGCTATTTGAGGAGGACCTTGCATAGGGGCGGATTCGGGTTCGGTGCTTGGCGCCGAGCCCGATTTTTTTTTTTTTTTTTTTTTTTTTTAAGAGCTCATCTGACGACTGCCTACTTGGGCATTAGTCGCCGTATTAAAACTGGCCTAGTTCTAGGCTACTTTAAAATGAAATTAAAGAGAGAAAAAAAAAACAACACCCCAAAAGGGGGAAAGGAAGCAAGCTGGTGCGTCGGGGAGAGATCCCCCCGGCGGAGGAGCATGTTACTAAAGAGAAAAAAAAACAAAAAAAACAACAAACAAACCTTGCTTAAATAATAGGGAGAAGGCCGGCCTCCCCCAAGAAGTCAACAAGTCCACAAGTCAGTGTGCACGAATCTGTCCCGAGCACAAGGGACAGGCGGTAGCGACCCCACCCATCCCGGAACTGGGACAGGTATCGTGCGCGAAGATCACCCAGACTGGGGCATTCGACAAGAATGTGCCGAACAGTCTGGGGGACGACGCAGTCGTTGCAATAGGGCGCAGGCGAGCGCTCCATCAGATAGCGATGCGTCACACGAGTGTGTCCGATTCGGAGACGACAGAAAGCAACCTGAAGCCGCCGCGGCATTGGGGGATAGGTCCATGGGAACAGTCGCGGCGCAATGGCACGCAACTTTAAGTTCCCTTCGAACGTCTCCCATCTTCTTTGCCAAGCAGTCCGAAGAGCTGCCCGTATTCCTGCCATGTAGTCGGTGTGAGGAAGAGCGAAACGCTGGTCCGGTCGCAGAGTCCTCGCGGACTCTTTGGCGCCCTCATCGGCGCGCTCATTCCCCGCAATTCCTACATGTCCAGGAACCCAGCAGAAGATAATCTCGACATCTGCCCGGCTCGCCAAAACGCGCCGAGCCCGAATTCCCCCCCATGGAAGGCCCTACTGTCTGAAGCTGGGTCTCCTCAAGGACCATGTTTATCACAGGAGGGGCCTCCAGTTGGCCATCCCCTCCCAGGATATCGCAGGTCCCCTTGGCAGTGTCGCCAGTCTTGTGTGGGGAGGCACAGGCCTTGACCCCAGCAAGGTTTAAAATTCTTGCCAGCAGGTCTTTTGAGGGAAGCGACCGAATGGGCCTGGCTTCCCTCTCCCCCCTAAGGGGGTTTGCCCTACCGAGCCGCTAGCACGAGGGGCGGTCGGCAATGGGCTGCCTGCTGGCTTTCTTGGCAGTCCCCTTAGAAAGCAAAGGAGGGACTGCCGCTGGAGATAGGGAAGTGCCCGAAAGCACCTCCAGAGAAGGGGGTGAGGGGGAGTCCCCTACACCCGTAGGCGTAGGAGAGGAGTAAGCCTCCTCTCCGGTTAAAGAATTATGGAGGGTCCTCTGCGCAAGCACAAGGGGGGGGGACCTCCATTTTCTCGGTGGAGCTTCCCGAGGGCGGCTCCGTTGATTTTCTTGGGGAAGTTGGGGGTTGGGGTTTTTTGGTTTTTTTGTCATACATGGGCATGGTGACCCTCTTTTGAATACGGGACGCAATAGCTCATCACCTCTCGCAGTTGCCCGCACTGCGAGAGGTGCTTACAAGCCCGGCAGAGCCAGGCGCCGCCATTCGGGACCACCCCTCCGGCCTGGTGGCCTGGCAGTCCATCGGCATGGCGGCTCCACCTTGGACACGGCGTAAAATTGATAGAATGTGAAGAGGAGAGGAAAGGGGATGTGAGGAAGGTATGGGTGGGGATGAAGCAGGTTGTTAAAAAAAACCCATCCCGAACCGGAGCTGAGGGGTTAGGGAACAATGTCCCCTCTCCCCCCAGCCCCGATCCGGGGTGGTTGGCTTGAGAAGAAGGTCAGCATCTACCCTGTGAAATTAGAGGCTGACCAGAGAAAGTTGTGGGAGAGGTTGTATGAAAAGCAACGAGGTAGGGGAGAAATCGGGCTATCTGAAGGAAAGAAGAGAGGCTAAGCTGGGGCCGGACGAAGCGCTGGATCCCGTCAGCACGGCGGCCAGAATGGCAAATCGCCGCGCCCCTTACGGGTTTGGAGAGGAGGGCGGGGAATGAACCCGCTTCTCACCCCTGCCGGTAGAAGCCCCCAGGCCAGATGGACCGGCCTCAGCCAGGTCCTTCTCCGAAATGGAGAAGGTCCTGGTGGTCGCAGGGGCATCATCCGGCGGAGATCCCTCCCCTCCTTGTACTGCCTGAGAATCCACAGCCGTTTGATGAGGACCTTCTATAGGGGCGGATTCGGGTTCGGTGCTTGGCACCGAGCCTGGATTCCCCCCCCATGGAAGGCCCTACCTTCTGAGGCTGGTTTTCCTCAAGGGCCATGTCTATCACAGAAGGGGCCTCCAGTTGGCCATCCCCTCCCAGGACATCGCAGGTCCCCTTGGCAGCGTCATAAGTCTTTAGTGGGGAGGCACAGGCCTTGACCCCGGCAAGGTTTAATATTTTTGCCAGCAGGTCTTTTGAGGGAAGCGACCGAAGGGGCCTGGCTTCCCTCTCCCCCCTAAGGGGGTTTGCCCTACCGAGCCGCTTGTACGAGGGGCTTTTGGCAATGGGCTGCCTGCTGGCTTTCTTGGCAGTCCCCTTAGAAAGCAGAGGAGGGACTGCCGCTGGAGATAGGGATGTGCCCGGAAGCACCTCCAGAGAAGGGGGTGAGGGGGAGTCCCCTACACCCGTAGGCGTAGGAGAGGAGTAAGCCTCCTCTCCGGTTAAAGAGGTATGGAGGGTCCCCTGCGCAAGCACAGGGGGGAGATACCTCCATCTTTTCTGTGGAGCTGCACGAGGGCGGCTCCGTTGTTTTTGGGGGAATTAAGGGAAGATGGTTTTTTTTTTCATCATTGGGCATGGTGACCCTCTTTGTTTTACGGGACGCAATCGCTCACCACCTCTTGCAGTAGCCCGCACTGCAAGAGGTGTTTACAGGCCCGGCAGAGCCAGGCGCCGCCATTTGGGACCACCCCTCCCGCCTGGTGGCCTGGCAGTCCTTCGGCATGGCGGCTCCACCTTAGACATGGCGTAAAACAGATAGAATGTGAAGAGGAGAGGAAAAGGGATGTGAGGAAGGTATGGGTGGGGATGAAGCAGGTTGTTAAAAAACCCCCATCCCAAACCGGAGCTGAGGGGTTAGGGAACAATGTCCCCTCCCCCCTCAGCCCCCATCCGGGGTGGTTGGCTTGAGATTTTTTTTTTTTTTTTAGTTAAGGGGCTATCTGGCGACTGCCGACTAAGGCATAAGTTGCCGTAAACAAACAGCCTAGTTTTAGGCTACTTTAAAAAAAAAAACAGAAAACAATAAAAAGAAATAACAATAACAATAACAAAGCAATAACGAAACAATTACAAAAACAACAACAATTAAATCGGGTTAAATAAAAGGGAGAAGGCTGGCCTCCCCCCAAAAGTCAATAAGTCCACCAGTCAAAGTACACGCACTCGTCCCGAGAACAAGGGACAGGCGGTAGCGACCCCGCCCATCCCGGTACCGGGACAGGTGTCGTGCGCGAAGATCACCCAGACTGGGACATTCGACAAGAATGTGCCGAACAGTCTGGGGGACGACGCAGTCGTTGCCACAGGGCGCAGGCGAGCGCTCCATCAGATAGCGATGCGTCACACGAGTGTGTCCGATTCGGAGACGACAGAAAGCAACCTGAAGCCGCCGCGGCATTGGGGGATAGGTCCATGGGAACAGTCGCGGCGCAATGGCACGCAACTTTAAGTTCCCTTCGACCGTCTCCCATCTTCTTTGCCAAGCAGTCCGAAGAGCTGCCCGTATTCCTGCCATGTAGTCGGTGTGAGGAAGAGCGAAACGCTGGTCCGGTCGCAGGGTCATCGCGGACTCTTTGGCGCGCTCATTCCCCGCAATTCCTACATGTCCAGGAACCCAGCAGAAGATAATCCCGACATCTGCCCGGCTCGCCAAAACCGTGGCGTCACGGATATCGCGAACCAGAGGATGCGGAGATTCCAATGCCCCGAGAGCACTCAGGGCACTTTGTGAGTCGCTATAGATCACAATCCGGTCTCCGAACCGGGCACGTCGCGTAATCTCCCGTACCGAGTGGTGTATTGCCACCAGCTCGGCCGTGAAGACAGACGCAGCGCCTGGTAGAGCCCCGCTGACTTCAAACAGAGGGGATACGGCGTGGAAGCCGACCCCCCCTTGGGACTTGGAGCCATCCGTATACACTGGCACGGTACCAGCGTGACACGATGTGTGCTCCAAAAAGGTCGAACGCAATACTCCCGGCGCAGTACAGGCTTTGGGAGCAGAGGCGTGGCGACAAATAGCCAAATGTGGTACCCTCCAGGGTGGCGTCCTGGGCAGAACCAGGGGCGCCACCGGCCCGAGAGCTATATCTACCTCTCGAAGGAGTTTCCTGGCCCTAAACCCAAAGGGCTTAGGGTATGACTGGCGTCTCTCGGCGGCATAGGCACCATCGAGATCAGCTGCGGATGCAGTGAGAGCTGTTGGCGACTGAGGGAGGCGCCGGGCTCGCGTGTACAGGCGAGTGATGCACTGCACGCGGCGCAGAGCGAGTGGCATCTCCCCAGCATCGACCAACAGGCTCTCAATTGGGAAAGTGCGGAAGGCACCGGTCGCAAGGCGAAGGCCGGTGAGGTGGATTGAATCCACCTTCCGCAATAAACGCTCGGCTGCGGATGCATAAAACTCGCATCCGTAGTCGAGCTTCGAGCGAACAAAGGATCGATAAAAAAGTAAGGCGGTAGCCCTATCAGCGCCCCAAGCGCTGAACGTCACGGAACGGAGAATGTCCATGGCGCGGGTACAAGAGACCCTAAGGCTGCGAATATGAGCCTCCCAGGTGAGGCGTCGGTCGAATACAAGACCAAGGAAACGGTGCGACTCAACCACATCCAGGCGCACCCCATTAAGAAACAAATCTGGGTCGGGGTGAAGCCGTGGATGGCGGCAGAAGTGCACCACCTTAGTCTTGGCCAAAGAAAACCGAAACCTGTGCGCTTCGGCATAGCGAGAGACGTGGTTCAATGCCTGTTGGAGTCGACGCTCCAGAGTTGGCATCTGGGCCGCGCCAAAAGAGATCGAAAGGTCGTCCACGTTGAGCGTAGCGAGAACATCTTCTGGCAGAACCGAGGTGATGCCGTTGATGCTCAGGGCAAAGAGTGTGACACTGAGGACACTTCCCTGCGGGACACCCTCTTCCTGCTCCTTTGGGGCAGAGAGGGCTCCCCCCACCCGTACGCGGAATCGACGATCTCGCAAAAATTCAGATACAAACATTGGGAGGCGTCCCCTCGCCCCCATCGTGTGGAGAGTCTCCATGATACCGTATCGCCATGCGGTATCATAGGCCTTCTCCAGATCAAAAAACACCGTGGCGTAGTGCTGTCTACGAAGGAAAGCCTCGCAGACGGCACTTTCCAGTCGGAGCAGAGCATCCGACGTGGAGTGGAACTTACGGAAGCCGCCCTGTGCAGAAGACAGATGGCCTCCGCTGTCCAGGAAATAGGCTAATCTAACATTTACCAATTTCTCCATCAACTTGCACACGCAAGAGGTTAGAGAGATTGGGCGGAAACCGGTCAGGGTAGAGTGATCTCTCCCCGGCTTGCGAAAGGCGAGCACAGTAGCGATTCGCCAGGAGTCTGGGAGAAGACCTTCCACCCAGATCCTGTTGAACAAATCTAACGGAAAGGCCATGCCTCGCTCACCCAGGTGTCGAAGCATGGCGTACGGGACATCGTCCGGACCATGGGCGGTGTCCGCGCACGAAGCGAGAGCGGAACGCAACTCACTCACAGTAAACTTGTCGTTGAAGGGTTCTCCGCCTCTGGAGGTAAAGTCCAGCCGGCGGCCTTCCGCGACATCACGACGTGCATTGAATGCTGGCGGAGCAGCATCACGGCTAGAGAAAGCAGAGTTTTTTTGTTTTTTTTAATTAAGCGGCTATCTGGCGACTGCCGACTTAGGCATTAGTCGCCGTAAACAAACAGCCTAGTTCTAGGCTACTTTAAAAATTAAACAGGAAACAATAAAACGAAATAACAATAAAAAAGCAATAACAAAAACAATAACAAAAACAACAACAACAATTAAACTGTGTTAAATGAAAGGGAGAAGGCCAGCCTCCCCCAAAAAGTCAATAAGTCCACTAGTCTTGGTGCACGCACTCGTCCCGAGTACAAGGGACAGGCGGTAGCGACCCCGCCCATCCCGGTACCGGGACAGGTATCGTGCGCGAAGATCACCCAGACTGGGACATTCGACAAGAATGTGCCGAACAGTCTGGGGGACGACGCAGTCGTTGCAATAGGGCGCAGGCGAGCGCTCCATCAAGTAGCGATGCGTCACACGAGTGTGTCCGATTCGAAGACGACAGAAAGCAACCTGAAGCCGCCGCGGCATTGGGGGATAGGTCCATGGGAACAGTCGCGGCGCAATGGCACGCAACTTTAAGTTCCCCTCGACCGTCTCCCATCTTCTTTGCCAAGCAGTCCGAAGAGCTGCCCGTATTCCTGCCATGTAGTCAGTGTGAGGAAGAGCGAAACGTTGGTCCGGTCGCAGAGTCCTCGCGGACTCTTTGGCGCCCTCATCGGCACGCTCATTCCCTGCAATTCCTACATGTCCAGGAACCCAGCAGAAGATAATAGAGAATGCAGAGAAAGCGGTAACTAAGGATTCCGCCACGGACGCGGGGTCCGAGATTGCGGTCCCATTCTCCTGGAGAACAGGAGGGGGGTCCTGCGAGAACTTGCCCCGAATCCTTTTGACTCGCTTTCACACCTCAGCTAAAGGGGTCTTCCCGTTAAGTGAAGACACGTATGCCCGCCAAGAAGTGCGGCGGGCGTGCTTCGAAACATACCGGAACCTAGCCCTAGCCCGACGAAATTCAGCGACAGTGAAATCGTTCGGGCGGCGCTTAGAGCGCATGTAGGCATAACGCTTCTGTTTGAGGGCAATCTCACACTCGGCCGACCACCATGGGAGTGGTCGGTGTGCAAAACGGCCAGACGTCCTAGGAATAGTAGTCAGGCCCACGGCGATGAGGTTGCCGGAAAAGAACTCAACGGCCTCATCTACCGACCTAAACTCCTCGACTGAGATAGAGAATTCAGTCATTTCCTGAAATGCAGGCCACCGCGCCCGCGCCAAGCACCACCGAGGTGGTCTCTCAGGCGGCAGTTGCCCTGAAAATGATATTTGAATGGGAAAGTGATCACTACCATGGAGGTCATCGACCATCCCCCATTCAAAATCAGGCTGTGCATCCGAAGAGCACAAAGATAGGTCAAGGCAAGAAAATATAGCGGTTCTCGGACAGTGATGCGTAAACTCATCCACGTTTAGGACACCCATCTCAAGCTCTTCGATCAGATCGGCAAGGACTTGTCCCCTGGGATTTATGGAGTAATCTCCCCAGAGAGGATGCCTGCCGTTCAGATCTCCAAGCAAGAGATAGGGCCTCGGCAACCGTGCCACGACGCGGCGGAAGTCCCCCGCGTCGAAGTCAGCTGACGGTGGAATGTACGCAGAAATGATAGTATAACTCCTATCCAGGTGCAGCTGCGCAGCCACTGCCTGAAAGGAGGTATCTAAAGAGAAAGGAAGAACGGAGACATCATGCCGGGTGTAAACCGCGCATCCCCCAGCCCGGCCATCCCGCGGTGGTGGGGTCGCAAGACCCTTATACCCCGGGAGGGCAGGCAGCGGGCACGCGCCTAGCATGGTCTCCTGCAAAAAAAATAGCTAACGGGGAACGGGACGAGACGAGCCTCCGCAGCTCCTCCCAGTTGGCCCGGAGTCCACGGCAATTCCATTGAAGGAATATGCCCTCCAGGCCTAGCTCGGAGGAGACGCGGGGGCCCTCCTCGAATTGAAGACCCTCACGGGAATGGCCGTACGCTTCCCGGGGGCAGAACCCCGGGCGCTGTTGGCCAGACAAAGCGCTGGAGGCGCTGTCGCCTTCGAGGACTTATTGGGGGAGGTTGGGCTCGCCATGCGAGTCTTTTCCTCCCTCCGCCTCGAAACCTTAGGCAGGCGCTGCGGTTTCGGAGGCGGGGGGCCCTCTTTTCGAGGAACCACCGTCTCCGAGCCACTCGCTCCACTTCGTGGCCTGGGCGAAGGAGCCGAAGCTCCTTTGTTGCTGTCCTCCTTTCGGGGGACAGCTTTAGGAACCCTCGAAGATGGCCTAGCGACCATCTTCAGGGGTGTTGCCTCATGTGAGTCTAACGACTCTGTGGAGGCGCGTGGCCGTTTCGCCTTACGGGAAACGGTCACGCCGGGGGAAGAGGGGGGAGCCCTGGTTTTAGCCGGGGCTGGGTGTGAACCCTTTTTGCCGCCAGCTCTACCACGGGAGCGCCCGGGTGTAGTAGAGCCCGCAGAAGGGCTCCGAATGGGCGCGGAAACAACCGTGCTCGTTGGCCTGGATGGGCCAGGAGCAGAGGGTGCCTTTCGAACTACTGAGGCATATGACGTCGCAGGCAGAGCTGGGCGCGCCAGGACCAAGTCCTTAGCCTCGCGGAATGAGAGTCTATCCTGGGCCTGAACGGCCAGGATTTCTTTCTCCAGGAGATATGCACCACATTGCTTCGAAGAAGCAGGGTGCGGCTCTCCGCAATTGACACACTTGGCCACACACGATTTGGACTAATCGTGTGCGACCTTGGAGCAATTTACACAGACTTCGGGTGACCCCGACTTTGCACGTCTACATGAGCGATTCGTATGGCCGAAGCGGTGACAGTAATAGCACCGCCGCGGCAGTGGCACGAATGCCTTCACGCGGTAGCGGTACCAACCGGCACGCACCGACTCAGGGAGCTTGTCACTGTCGAACGTGACGAAGAGTGTAGTGGTGGGTCTCGAAGCCCCTCCCTGTTTTCTCATCACACGTTCGACCTTGACCGCCCCATGGTCGGCCAGCTCTAGGGTGATGTCCTCAATGGAGTAGTCAACGAGTTCCCTCGCATAAACTACTCCTTTCACAAAGTTCATGGTAGAGTGCGGCGTCACACTCACCGGGGTGCCATGAAGTGTCCGAAGAGCACTTATCTTGGCCGCCTCGGCGGGATTCGCCGCATTCGCCAGAAGGCTGCCGTCCGAGAAACGGGTCACCTTCGGCTCTCTACCAATTGCACTAGCTAATCCTCTCCTCTGATGGATCATGTTGCCCTTAGACAACATGCTGCCATCAGTGGAGCGAATAACGAGGAAGCGTTTGAAGCCAGCGGGCTCGAAAACGCCAGGTAACCTCTGAATGAGGGGCCCTGATGTCATCGAGGCTCTGCCCTGTGCATTCTTCGTCTTAGTCTTGGTCAGGGGCTCCGCACACGAGGGGGTAGAGAAGCCGGATTTGCCGATCTTGGCTTGGTCGCCTACCAAAGTGGTAGCAGACCCATCCGTCCCCGCAGCCCCCGCGGACGGAGAGGAGCCCCGAGTCTTTTTCGTCTTTCTTGTATTTTTCTTCTTTTCAGGAGAGGAGGGTGGGGAATGAACCCGCTTCTCACCCCCGCCGGTAGAAGCCCCCAGGCCAGATGGACCGGCCTCAGCCAGGTATTTCTCCGAAATGGAGAATGTCCTGGTAGGCGCAGGGGCATCATCCGGAGGAGATCCCTCCCCTCCTTGTACTGCCTGAGAATCTACAGCCGTTTGATGAGGACCTTGCATAGGGGCGGATTCGGGTTCGGTGCTTGGCGCCGAGCCGGGATTCCCCCCCATGAAAGGCCCTACCTTCTGAGGCTGGTTTTCCTCAAGGACCATGTCTATCACAGGAGGCGCCTCCAGTTGGCCATCCCCTCCCAGGACATCGCAGGTCCCCTTGGCAGCGTCATAAGTCTTTAGTGGGGAGGCACAGGCCTTGACCCCGGCAAGGTTTAATATTTTTGCCAGCAGGTCTTTTGAGGGAAGCGACCGAAGGGGCCTGGCTTCCCTCTCCCCCCTAAGGGGGTTTGCCCTACCAAGCCGCTTGTACGAGGGGCGGTCGGCAATAGGCTGCCTGCTGGCTTTCTTGGCAGTCCCCTTAGAAAGCAAAGGAGGGACTGGCGTTGGAGATAGGGAGGTGCCCGAAAGCACCTCCAGAGAAGGGGGTGAGGGGGAGTCCCCTACACCCGTAGGCGTAGGAGAGGAGTAAGCCTCCTCTCCGGTTAAAGAGGTATGGAGGGTCCCCTGCGCAAGCACAGGGGGGGATACCTCTATCTTTTCTGTGGAGCTGCACGAGGGCGGCTCCGTTGTTTTAGGGGAAATTAAGGAAAGATGGTTTTTTTTTTTCATCATTAGGCATGGTGACCCTCTTTCTTTTACGGGACGCAATCGCTCACCACCTCTTGCAGTAGCCCGCACTGCAAGAGGTGCTTAAAGGCCCGGCAGAGCCAGGCGCCGCCATTTGGGAACACCCCTCCCACCTGGTGGCCTGGCAGTCCTTCGGCATGGCGGCTCCACCTTAGACACGGCGTAAAACAGATAGAATGTGAAGAGGAGAGGAAAAGGGATGTGAGGAAGGTATGGGTGGGGATGAAGCAGGTTGTTAAAAAAAACCCATCCCGAACCGGAGCTGAGGGGTTAGGGACCAATGTCCCCTCTCCCCTCAGCCCCCATCCGGGGTGGTTGGCTTGAAAAAAGGGTCAGCATTCTACCCTGTGAAATTAGAGGCTGACCAGAGAAAGTTGTGGGAGAGGTTGTATGAAAAGCGACGAGGTAGGGGAGGAATCGGGCTATCTGAAGGAAGGAAGAGAGGCTAAGCTGGGGCCGGACGGAGGGCTGGATCCCGTCAGCATGGCGGCCAGGATGGCAAATCGCCGCGCCCCTTACGGGGGTTGGCTTGAGAAGAATTTTTTTTTTTTTTTTTAAGAGCTCATCTAGCGACTGCCTACTTGGGCATTAGTCGCCGTATTAAAACTGGCCTAGTTCTAGGCTACTTTAAAATGAAATTAAAGAGAGAGAAAAAAAAAAAACACCCCAAAAGGGGGAAAGGAAGCAAGCTGGTGCGTCGGGGAGAGGTCCCCCCGGCGCAGGAGCGTGCAACTAAAGAAAAAAAAACAAACAAAAAACAAAAAATGCAAAAAAAACAACAAAAAACAACAACAAAAAATAAAACAAACAAACCTTGCTTAAATAATAGGGAGAAGGCCGGCCTCCCCCAAGAAGTCAACAAGTCCACAAGTCAGTGTGCACGAATCTGTCCCGAGCACAAGGGACAGGCGGTAGCGACCCCGCCCATCCCGGTACTGGGACAGGTATCGTGCGCGAAGATCACCCAGACTGGGACATTCGACAAGAATGTGCCGAACAGTCTGGGGGACGACGCAGTCGTTGCAATAGGGCGCAGGCGAGCGCTCCATCAGATAGCGATGCGTCACACGAGTGTGTCCGATTCGGAGACGACAGAAAGCAACCTGAAGCCGCCGCGGCATTGGGGGATAGGTCCATGGGAACAGTCGCGGCGCAATGGCACGCAACTTTAAGTTCCCCTCGACCGTCTCCCATCTTCTTTGCCAAGCAGTCCGAAGAGCTGCCCGTATTCCTGCCATGTAGTCGGTGTGAGGAAGAGCGAAACGCTGGTCCGGTCGCAGAGTCCTCGCGGACTCTTTGGCGCCCTCATCGGCGCGCTCATTCCCCGCAATTCCTACATGTCCAGGAACCCAGCAGAAGAAACATCTCGACATCTGCCCGGCTCGCCAAAACCGTGGCGTCACGGATATCGCGAACCAGGGGATGCGGAGATTCCAATGCCCCAAGAGCACTCAGGGCGCTTTGTGAGTCGCTATAGATCACAATCCGGTCTCCGAACCGGGCACGTCACGTAATCTCCCGTACCGAGTGGTGTATTGCCACCAGCTCGGCCGTGAAGACAGACGCAGCGCCTGGTAGAGCCCCGCTGACTTCAAACAGAGGGGATACGGCGTGGAAGCCGACCCCCTCTTGGGACTTGGAGCCATCCGTATACACTGGCACGGTACCAGCGTGACACGATGTGTGCTCCAAAAAGGTCGAACGCAATACTCCCGGCGCAGTACAAGCTTTGGGAGCAGAGGCTTGGCGACAAATAGCCAAATGTGGTACCCTCCAGGGTGGCGTCCTGGGCAGAACCAGGGGCGCCACCGGCCCGAGAGCTATATCTACCTCTCGAAGGAGTTTCCTGGCCCTAAACCCAAAGGGCTTAGGGTATGACTGGCGTCTCTCGGCGGCATAGGCACCATCGAGATCAGCTGCGGATGCAGTGAGAGCTGTTGGCGACTGAGGGAGGCGCCGGGCTCGCGCATACAGGCGAGTGATGCACTGCACGCGGCGCAGAGCGAGTGGCATCTCCCCAGCATCGACCAACAGGCTCTCAATGGGGGAAGTGCGGAAGGCACCGGTCGCAAGGCGAAGGCCGGTGTGGTGGATTGAATTCACCTTCCGCAATAAACGCTCGGCTGCGGATGCATAAAACTCGCATCCGTAGTCAAGCTTCGAGCGAACAAAGGATCGATAAAAAAGTAAGGCGGTAGCCCTATCAGCGCCCCAAGCGCTGAACGTCACGGAACGGAGAATGTCCATGGCGCGGGTACAAGAGACCCTAAGGCTGCGAATATGAGCCTCCCAGGTGAGGCGTCGGTCGAATACAAGACCAAGGAAACGGTGCGACTCAACCACATCCAGGCGTTCCCCATTAAGAAACAAATCTGGGTCAGGGTGAAGCCGTGGATGGCGGCAGAAGTGCACCACCTTAGTCTTGGCCAAAGAAAACCGAAACCTGTGCGCTTCGGCATAGCGAGAGACGCGGTTCAATGCCTGTTGGAGTCGACGCTCCAGAGTTGGCATCTGGGCCGCGCCAAAAGAGATCGAAAGGTCGTCCACGTTGAGCGTAGCGAGAACATCTTCTGGCAGCACTGAGGGGATGCCGTTGATGCTCAGGGCAAAGAGTGTGACACTGAGGACACTTCCCTGCGGGACACCTTCTTCCTGCTCCTTTGGGCCGGAGAGGGCTCCCCCCACCCGTACGCGGAATCGACGATCTCGCAAAAATTCAGATATAAACATTGGGAGGCGTCCCCTCGCCCCCATCGTGTGGAGAGTCTCCATGATACCGTATCGCCATGCGGTATCATAGGCCTTCTCCAGATCAAAAAACACCGTGGCGTAGTGCTGTCTACGAAGGAAAGCCTCGCAGACGGCATTTTCCAGTCGGAGCAGAGCATCCGACGTGGAGTGAAACTTACGGAAGCCGCACTGTGCAGAAGACAGATGGCCTCCGCTGTCCAGGAAATGGGCTAATCTAACATTTACCAATTTCTCCATCAACTTGCACACGCAAGAGGTTAGAGAGATTGGGCGGAAACCGGTCGGAGTAGAGTGATCTCTCCCCGGCTTGCGAAAGGCGAGCACAGTAGCGATTCGCCAGGAGTCTGGGAGAAGACCTTCCACCCAGATCCTGTTGAACAGATCTAACAGAAAGGCCATGCCTCGCTCACCCAGGTGTTGAAGCATGGCGTACGGGACATCGTCCGGACCATGGGCGGTGTCCGCGCACGAAGCGAGAGCGGAACGCAACTCACTCACAGTAAACTTGTCGTTGAAGGGTTCTCCGCCTCTGGAGGTAAAGTCCAGCCGGCGGCCTTCCGCGACATCACGACGTGCATTGAATGCTGGCGGAGCAGCATCACGGCTAGAGAATGCAGAGAAAGCGGTCGCTAAGGATTCCGCCACGGACGCGGGGTCCGAGATTGCGGTCCCATTCTCCTGGAGAACGGGAGGGGGGTCCTGCGAGAACTTGCCCCGAATCCTTTTGACTCGCTTCCACACCTCAGCTAAAGGGGTCTTCCCGTTAAGTGAAGACACGTATGCCCGCCAAGAAGAGCGGCGGGCGTGCTTCGAAATATACCGGAACCTAGCCCTAGCCCGACGAAATTCAGCGACATTGAAATCGTTCGGGCGGCGCTTATAGCGCATGTAGGCATAACGCTTTAGTTTGAGGGCCGTCTCACACTCGGCCGACCACCATGGGAGTGGTCGGCGTGCAAAACAGCCAGACGTCCTAGGAATAGTAGTCAGGCCCACGGCGATAAGGTTACCGGAGAAGAACTCAACGGCCTCATCTACCGACCTAAACTCCTCGACTGAGATAGAGAATTCAGTCATTTCCTGAAATGCAGGCCACCGCGCCCGTGCCAAGCACCACCGAGGTGGTCTCTCAGGCGGCAGTTGCCCTGAAAATGATATTTGAATGGGAAAGTGATCACTACCATGGAGGTCATCGACCACCCCCCAATCAAAATCAAGCTGTACATCCGAAGAGCACAAAGATAGGTCAAGGCAAGAAAATGAAGCGGTTCTCGGACAGTGATGCGTAAACTCATCCACGTTTAGGACAGCCATCTCAAGCTCTTCGATCAGATCGGCAAGGACTTGTCCCCTGGGATTTATGGTGTAATCTCCCCAGAGAGGATGCCTGCCGTTCAGATCTCCAAGCAAGAGATAGGGCCTCGGGAACCGTGCCACGACGCGGCGGAAGTCCCCCGCGTCGAAGTCAGCTGACGGTGGAATGTACGCAGAAATGATAGTATACCTCCTATCCAGGTGCAGCTGCACAGCCACTGCCTGTAAGGAGGTATCTAAAGAGAAAGGAAGAACGGAGACATCATGCCGGGTGTAAACCGCGCATCCCCCAGCCCGGCCGTCCCGCGGTGGTGGGGTTGCAAGACCCTTATACCCCGGGAGGGCAGGCAGTGGGCACGCGCCTAGCATGGTCTCCTGCAAAAAAATAGCTAACGGGGAACGGGACGAGTCGAGCCTCCGCAGCTCCTCCCAGTTGGCCCGGAGTCCACGGCAATTCCATTGAAGGAATATGCCCTCCAGGCCTAGCTCGGAGGAGACGCGGGGGCCCTCCTCGAATTGAAGACCCTCACGGGAATGGCCGTACGCTTCTCGGGGGCAGAACCCCGGGCGCTGTTGCCGGACAAAGCGCTGGAGGCGCTGTCGCCTTCGAGGACTTATTGGGGGAGGTTGACCTCGCCATGCGAGTCTTTTCCTCCCTCCGCCTCGAAACCTTAGGCTGGCGCTGCGGCTTCGGAGGCGGGGGGCCCTCTTTTCGAGGAACCACCGTCTCCGAGCCACTCGCTCCACCTCGTGGCGTGGGCGAAGGAGCCGAAGCTCCTTTGTTGCTGTCCTCCTTTCGGGAAACAGCTTTAGGATCCCCCGAAGATGGCCTAGCGACCATCTTCAGGGGTGTTGCCTCCTGTGAGTCTAACGACTCGGTGGAGGCGCGTGGCCGTTTCGCCTTACGGGAAACGGTCACGCTGGGGGAAGAGGGGGGAGCCCTGGTTTTAGCCGTGGCTGGGTGTGAACCCTTTTTGCCGCCAGCTCTACCAGGGGAGCGCCCGGGTGTAGTAGAGCCCGCAGAAGAGCTCCCAATGGGCGCGGAAACAACCGTGCTCGTTGGCCTGGATGGGCCAGGAGCAGAGGGTGCCTTTCGAACTACTCAGGCATATGACGTCCCAGGCAGAGATGGGCGCGCCAGGACCAAGTCCTTAGCCTCGCGGAATGAGAGTCTATCCTGGGCCTGAACGGCCAGGATTTCTTTCTCCAGGAGATATGCACCACATTGCTTCGAAGAAGCAGGGTGCGGCTCTCCGCAATTGACACACTTGGCCACACACGATTTGGACTTATCGTGTGCGACCTTGGAGCAATTTACACAGACTTCGGGTGACCCCGACTTTGCACGTCTACATGAGCGATTCGTATGGCCGAAGCGGTGACAGTAATAGCACCGCCGCGGCAGTGGCACGAATGCCTTCACGCGGTAGCGGTACCAACCGGCACGCACTGACTCAGGGAGCTTGTCACAGTCGAACGTGACGAAGAGTGTAGGGGTGGGTCTCGAAGCCCCTCCCTGTTTTCTCATCACACGTTCGACCTTGACCGCCCCATGGTCGGCCAGCTCTAGGGTGATGTCCTCAATGGAGTAGTCAACGAGTTCCCTCGCATAAACTACTCCTTTCACAAAGTTCATGGTAGAGTGCGGCGTCACACTCACCGGGGTGCCATGAAGTGTCCGAAGAGCACTTATCTTGGCCGCCTCGGCGGGATTCGCCGCCTTCGCCAGAAGGCTGCCGTCCGAGAAACGGGTCACCTTCGGCTCTCTACCAATTGCACTAGCTAATCCTCTCCTCTGATGGATCATGTTGCCCTTAGACAACATGCTGCCATCAGTGGAGCGAATAACGAGGAAGCGTTTGAAGCCAGCGGGCTCGAAAACGCCAGGTAACCTCTGAATGAGGGGCCCCGATGTCATCGAGGCTCCGCCCTGTGCATTCTTCGTCTTAGTCTTGGTCAGGAGCTCCGCACACGAGGGAGTAGAGGGGCCGGATTTGCCGATCTTGGCTTGGTCGCCTACCAAAGTGGCAGCAGACCCATCCGTCTCCGCAGCCCCCGCGGATGGAGAGGAGCCCCGAGTCTTTTTCGTCTTTCTTGTCTTTTTCTTCTTTTTAGGAGAGGAGGGCGGGGAATGAACCCGCTTCTCACCCCCGCCGGTAGAAGCCCCAAGGCCAGATGGACCGGCCTCAGCCAGGTTCTTCTCTGAAATGGAGAAGGTCCCGGTGGGCGCAGGGGATTCATCCGGAGGAGATTCCTCCCCTCCTTGTCCTGCCTGAGAATCCACAGCCGTTTGATGAGGACCTTGCATAGGGGCGGATTCGGGTTCGGTGCTTGGCGCCAAGCCCGGATTCCCCCCCATGGAAGGCCCTACCGTCTGAGGCTGGTTTTCCTCAAGGACCATGTCTATCACAGGAGGGGCCTCCAGTTGGCCATCCCCTCCCAGGACATCGCAGGTCCCCTTGGCAGCGTCATGAGTCTTTAGTGTGGAGGCACAGGCCTTGACCCCGGCAAGGTTTAATATTTTTGCCAGCAGGTCTTTTGAGGGAAGCGACCGAAGGGGCCTGGCTTCCCTCTACCCCCTAAGGGGGTTTGCCCTACCGAGCCGCTTGTACGAGGGGCGGTCGGCAATGGGCTGCCTGCTGGCTTTCTTGGCAGTCCCCTTAGAAAGCATAAGAGGGACTGCCGCTGGAGATAGGGAGGTGCCCGAAAGCACCTCCAGAGAAGGGGGTGAGGGGGAGTCCCCTACACCCGTAGGCGTAGGAGAGGAGTAAGCCTCCTCTCCGGTTAAAGAGGTATGGAGGGTCCCCTGCGCACGCACAGGGGGGGGGGCCTCCATCTTTTCTGTGGAGCTGCACGAGGGCGGCTCCGTTGTTGTTATAGGGGGAATTAAGGGGAGATGTTTTTTTGTTTCATCATTGGGCATGGTGACCCTCTTTGTTTTACGGGACGCAATCGCTCACCACCTCTTGCAGTAGCCCGCACTGCAAAAGGTGCTTACAGGCCCGGCAGAGCCAGGCGCCTGCTATTTGGGACCACCCCTCCCGCCTGGTGGCCTGGCAGTCCTTCGGCATAGCGGCTCCACCTTGAACACGGCGTAAAACGGATAGATTTTGAAGACGAGAGGAAAAGGGATGTGAGGAAGGTATGGGTGGGGATGAAGCAGGTTGTTAAAAGCCAACCACCCCAGAACGGAGCTCAGGGGTTAGGGGACATTGTCCCCTCCCCCCTCAGCCCCGATCCGGGACGATTGGCTGAGAAGAAGGTCAGCTTCTACCCTGTGAAATTAGAGGCTGATCAGAGAAAGTTGTGGGAGAGGTTGTATGAAAAGCGACGAGGTAGGATAGGAATACAGGCTATCTGAAGGAAGGAAGAGAGGCTAAGCTGGGGCCGGACGGGGCGCTGGATCCCGTCAGCATGGCGGCCAGGATGGCAAATCGCCGCGCCCCTGTGGGGCTTGAGAAGAAGGTCAGCATTCTACCCTGTGAAATTAGAGGCTGACTAGAAGAAAGTTATGGGAGAGGTTGTATGAAAAGCGACGAGGTAGGGGAGAAATAGGGCTATCTGAAGGAAGGAAGAGAGGCTAGGCTGGGGCCGGACGGAGCGCTGGATCCCGTCAGCACGGCGGCCAGGAGGGCAAATCGCCTCGCCCCTTACGGGGTTGGCTAAGGCGATTTTTTTTTTTTTTTTTAAGAGCTCATCTGGCGACTTCCTACTTGGGCATTAGTCGCCGTATTAAAACTGGCCTAGTTCTAGGCTACTTTAAAATAAAATTAAAGAGAGAAAAAAAAAATAACAACTCCCCAAAAGGGAGAAAGGAAGCAAGCTGGTGCGTCGGGGAGAGGTCCCCCATGCGCAGGAGCGTGCAACTAAAGGAAAAAAACAAACAAAAAACAAATGCAAAAAAAACAAAACAAAAAAACAAACAAATCTTGCTTAAATAATAGGGAGAAGGCCGGCCTCCCCCAAGAAGTAAACAAGTCCACAAGTCAATGTGCACGAATCTGTCCCGAGCACAAGGGACAGGCGGTAGCGACCCCGCCCATCCCGGTACTGAGACAGGTATCGTGCGCGAAGATCACCCAGACTGGGACATTCGACAAGAATGTGCCAAACAGTCTGGGGGAGGACGCAGTCGTTGCAATAGGGCGCAGGCAAGCGCTCCATCAGATAGCGATGCGTCACACGAGTGTGTCCGATTCGGAGACGATAAATAGCATCCTGAAGCCGCCGCGGCATTGGGGGATAGGTCCATGGGAACAGTCGCGGCGCAATGGCACGCAACTTTAAGTTCCCTTCGAACGTCTCCCATCTTCTTTGCCAAGCAGTCCGAAGAGCTGCCCGTATTCCTGCCATGTAGTCGGTGTGAGGAAGAGCGAAATGCTGGTCCGATCGCAGAGTCCTCGCGGACTCTTTGGCGCCCTCATCGGCGCGCTCATTCCCCGCAATTCCTACATGTCCAGGAACCCAGCAGATGATAATCTCGACATCTGCCCGGCTCGCCAAAACCGTGGCGTCACGGATATCGCGAACCAGGGGATGCGGAGATTCCAATGCCCCGAGAGCACTCAGGGCGCTTTGTGAGTCGCTATAGATCACAATCCGGTCTCCGAACCGGGCACGTCGCATAATCTCCCGTACCGAGTGGTGTATTGCCACCAGATCGGCCGTGAAGACAGACGAAGCGCCTGGTAGAGCCCCGCTGACTTCAAACAAAGGGGATACGGCGTGGAAGCCGACCCCCTCTTGGGACTTGGAGCCATCCGTATACACTGGCACGGTACCAGCGTGACACGATGTGTGCTCCAAAAAGGTCGAACGCAATACTCCCGGCGCAGTACAAGCTTTGGGAGCAGAGGCGTGGCGACAAATAGCCAAATGTGGTACCCTCCAGGGTGGCGTCCTGGGCAGAACCAGGGGCGCCACCGGCCCGAGAGCTATATCTGCCTCTCGAAGGAGTTTCCTGGCCCTAAACCCAGAGGGCTTAGGGTATGACTGGCGTCTCTCGGCGGCATAGGCACCATCGAGATCAGCTGCGAATGCAGTGAGAGCTGTTGGCGACTGAGGGAGGCGCCGGGCTCGCGCGTACAGGCGAGTGATGCACTGCACGCGGCGCAGAGCGAGTGGCATCTCCCAAGCATCGAGCAACAGGCTCTCAATGGGGAAAGTGCGGAAGGCACCGGTCGCAAGGCGAAGGCCGGTGTGGTGGATCGAATCCACCTTCCGCAATAAACGCTCAGCTGCGGATGCATAAAACTCGCATCCGTAGTCGAGCTTCGCGCGAACAAAGGATCGATAAAAAAGTAAGGCGGTAGTCCTATCAGTGCCCCAAGCGCTGAACGTCACGGAACGAAGAATATGCATGGTACAAGAGACCCTAAGGCTGCGAATATGAGCCTCTCAGGTGAGGCGTCGGTCGAATACAAGACCAAGGAAACGGTGCGACTCAACCACATCCAGGCGCACCCCATTAAGAAACAAATCTGGGTCGGGGTGAAGCCGTGGATGGCGGCAGAAGTGCACCACCTTAGTCTTGGCCAAAGAAAACCGAAACCTGTGCGCTTCGGCATAGCGAGAGACGCGGTTCAATGCCTGTTGGAGTCGACGCTCCAGAGTTGGCATCTGGGCCGCGCCAAAAGAGATCGAAAGGTCGTCCACGTAGAGCGTAGCGAGAACATCTTCCGGCAGCACCGAGGTGATGCCGTTGATGCTCAGGGCAAAGAGTGTGACACTGAGGACACTTCCCTGCGGGACACCCTCTTCCTGCTCCTTTGGGCCGGAGAGGGCTCCCCCCACCCGTACGCGGAATCGACGATCTCGCAAAAATTCAGATATAAACATTGGGAGGCGTCCCCTCGCCCCCATCGTGTGGAGAGTCTCCATGATACCGTATCGCCATGCGGTATCATAGGCCTTCTCCAGATCGAAAAACACCGTGGCGTAGTGCTGTCTACGAAGGAAAGCCTCGCAGACGGCGTTTTCCAGTCGGTTTTTTTTTTTTTTTTTTTTTTTTAGGAGCTTATCTGGCGACTGCCTACTTGGGCATTAGTTGCCGTATTAAAACTAGCCTAGTTCTAGGCTACTTTAAAATGAAATTAAAGAGAGAAAAAAAACAAAAAAAACAACACCCCAAAAGGGTGAAAGGAAGCAAGCTGGTGCGTCGGGGAGAGGTCCCCCCGGCGCAGGAGCGTGCAACTAAAGAAAAAACAAAAACAAACAAAGAACAAAAAATGCAAAAAAACAACAAAAAACAACAACAACAAACAAAACAAACAAACCTTGCTTAAATAATAGGGAGAAGGCCGGCCTCCCCCAAGAAGTCAACAAGTCCACAAGTCAGTGTGCACGAATCTGTCCCGAGCACAAGGGACAGGCGGTAGCGACCCCGCCCATCCCGGTACTGGGACAGGTATCGTGCGCGAAGATCACCCAGACTGGGACATTCGACAAGAATGTGCCGAACAGTCTGGGGGACGACGCAGTCGTTGCAATAGGGCGCAGGCGAGCGCTCCATCAGATAGCGATGCGTCACACGAGTGTGTCCGATTCGGAGACGACAGAAAGCAACCTGAAGCCGCCGCGGCATTGGGGGATAGGTCCATGGGAACAGTCGCGGCGCAATAGCACGCAACTTTAAGTTCCCCTCGACCGTCTCCCATCTTCTTTGCCAAGCAGTCCGAAGAGCTGCCCGTATTCCTGCCAAGTAGTCGGTGTGAGGAAGAGCGAAACGCTGGTCCGGTCGCAGAGTCCTCGCGGACTCTTTGGCGCCCTCATCGGCGCGCTCATTCCCCCGCAATTCCCACATGTCCAGGAACCCAGCAGAAGATAATCTCGACATCTGCCCGGCTCGCCAAAACCGTGGCGTCACGGATATCGCGAACCAGGGGATGCGGAGATTCCAATGCCCCGAGAGCACTCAGGGCGCTTTGTGAGTCGCTATAGATCAAAATCCGGTCTCCGAACCGGGCACGTCGCGTAATCTCCCGTACCGAGTGGTGTATTGCCACCAGCTCGGCCGTGAAGACAGACGCAGCGCCTGGTAGAGCCCCGTTGACTTCAAACAGAGGGGATACGGCGTGGAAGCCGACCCCCTCTTGGGACTTGGAGCCATCCGTATACACTGGCACGGTACCAGCGTGACACGATGTGTGCTCCAAAAAGGTCGAACGCAATACTCCCGGCGCAGTACAAGCTTTGGGAGCAGAGGCGTGGCGACAAATAGCCAAATGTGGTACCCTCCAGGGTGGCGTCCTGGGCAGAACCAGGGGCGCCACCGGCCCGAGAGCTATATCTACCTCTCGAAGGAGTTTCCTGGCCCTAAACCCAAAGGGCTTAGGGTATGACTGGCGTCTCTCGGCGGCATAGGCACCATCGAGATAAGCTGCGGATGCAGTGAGAGCTGTTGGCGACTGAGGGAGGCGCCAGGCTCGCGCATACAGGCGAGTGATGCACTGCACGCGGCGCAGAGCGAGTGGCATCTCCCCAGCATCGACCAACAGGCTCTCAATGGGGGAAATGCGGAAGGCACCGGTCGCAAGGCGAAGGCCGGTGTGGTGGATCGAATCCACCTTCCGCAATAAACGCTCGGCTGCGGATGCATAAAACTCGCATCTGTAGTTATTATTATTTTTTTTATAGAGCCCATCTGGCAACTACCCACTTGGGCATAAGTCGCCGAAAAACACGACAGCCTAGAATTAGGCTACTTTAAAGTAAAAATATGAAAACTTAACAATCAATATAAATTGGAAAAACTTAACAATCGAAGGAATCTCCGGCAGCGGGGGGAGGTCCCCCTCACCCCGGTGCAGGAGAGTGCAACCTAAAACAAAACAATAACAAAAAAAAGGAACCTTAAATAAAGGGGAGAAGGCCGGCCTCCCCAAAAAAGTCAATAAGTCCACCAGTCATATGCACGCACTCGTCCCGAGTACAAGGGACAGGCGGTAGCGATCCCGCCCATCCCGGTACCGAGACAGGTATCGTGCGCGAAGATCACCCAGACTGGGACATTCGACAAGAATATGCCGAACAGTCTGGGGAACGACGCAGTCGTTGCAATAGGGCACATGAGAGCGCTCCACCAAGTAACGATGCGTCACACGAGTGTGTCCGATTCGAAGACGACAGAAAGCAACCTGAAGCCGCCGCGGCATTGGGGGATAGGTCCATGGGAACAGTCGCGGCGCAATGGCACGCAACTTTAAGTTCCCCTCGACCGTCTCCCATCTTCTTTGCCAAGCAGTCCGAAGAGCTGCCCGTATTCCTGCCATGTAGTCAGTGTGAGGAAGAGCGAAACGCTGGTCCGGTCGCAGAGTCCTCGCGGACTCTTTGGCGCCCTCATCGGCGCGCTCATTCCCCCGCAATTCCCACATGTCCAGGAACCCAGCAGAAGATAATCTCGACATCTGCCCGGCTCGCCAAAACCGTGGCGTCACGGATATCGCGAACCAGGGGATGCGGAGATTCCAATGCCCCGAGAGCACTCAGGGCGCTTTGTGAGTCGCTATAGATCAAAATCCGGTCTCCGAACCGGGCACGTCGCGTAATCTCCCGTACCGAGTGGTGTATTGCCACCAGCTCGGCCGTGAAGACAGACGCAGCGCCTGGTAGAGCCCCGTTGACTTCAAACAGAGGGGATACGGCGTGGAAGCCGACCCCCTCTTGGGACTTGGAGCCATCCGTATACACTGGCACGGTACCAGCGTGACACGATGTGTGCTCCAAAAAGGTCGAACGCAATACTCCCGGCGCAGTACAAGCTTTGGGAGCAGAGGCGTGGCGACAAATAGCCAAATGTGGTACCCTCCAGGGTGGCGTCCTGGGCAGAACCAGGGGCGCCACCGGCCCGAGAGCTATATCTACCTCTCGAAGGAGTTTCCTGGCCCTAAACCCAAAGGGCTTAGGGTATGACTGGCGTCTCTCGGCGGCATAGGCACCATCGAGATCAGCTGCGGATGCAGTGAGAGCTGTTAGCGACTGAGGGAGGCGCCGGGCTCGCGCGTACAGGCGAGTGATGCACTGCACGCGGCGCAGAGCGAGTGGCATCTCCCCAGCATCGACCAACAGGCTCTCAATGGGGGAAGTGCGGAAGGCACCGGTCGCAAGGCGAAGGCCGGTGTGGTGGATCGAATCCACCTTCCGCAATAAACGCTCGGCTGCGGATGCCTAAAACTCGCATCCGTAGTCGAGCTTCGAGCGAACAAAGGATCGATAAAAAAGTAAGGCGGTAGCCCTATCAGCGCCCCAAGCGCTGAACGTCACGGAACGGAGAATGTCCATGGCGCGGGTACAAGAGACCCTAAGGCTGCGAATATGAGTCTCCCAGGTGAGGCATCGGTCGAATACAAGACCAAGGAAACGGTGCGACTCAACCACATCCAGGCGCACCCCATTAAGAAACAAATCTGGGTCAGGGTGAAGCCGTAGATGGTGGCAGAAGTGCACCACCTTAGTCTTGGCCAAAGAAAACCGAAACCTGTGCGCTTCGGCATAGCGAGAGACGCGGTTCAATGCCTGTTGGAGTCGACGCTCCAGAGTTGGCATCTGGGCCGCGCCAAAAGAGATCGAAAGGTCGTCCACGTAGAGCGTAGCGAGAACATCTTCTGGCAGCACCGAGGTGATGCCGTTAATGCTCAGGGCAAAGAGTGTGACACTGAGGACACTTCCCTGCGGGACACCCTCTTCCTGCTCCTTTGGGGCAGAGAGGGCTCCCCCCACCCGTACGCGGAATCGACGATCTCGCAAAAATTCAGATATAAACATTGGGAGGCGTCCCCTCGCCCCCATCGTGTGGAGAGTCTCCATGATACCGTATCGCCATGCGGTATCATAGGCCTTCTCCAGATCAAAAAACACCGTGGCGTAGTGCTGTCTACGAAGGAAAGCCTCGCAGACGGCATTTTCCAGTCGGAGCAGAGCATCCGACGTGGAGTGAAACTTAAGGAAGCCGCACTGTGCAGAAGACAGATGGCCTCCGCTGTCCAGGAAATGGGCTAATCTAACATTTACCAATTTCTCCATCAACTTGCACACGCAAGAGGTTAGAGAGATTGGGCGGAAACCGGTCGGAGTAGAGTGATCCCTCCCCGGCTTGCGAAAGGCGAGCACAGTAGCGATTCGCCAGGAGTCTGGGAGAAGACCTTCCACCCAGATCCTGTTGAACAGATCTAACAGAAAGGCCATGCCTCGCTCACCCAGGTGTCGAAGCATGGCGTACGGGACATCGTCCGGACCATGGGCGGTGTCCGCGCACGAAGCGAGAGCGCAACGCAACTCACTCACAGTAAACTTGTCGTTGAAGGGTTCTCCGCCTCTGGAGGTAAAGTCCAGCCGGCGGCCTTCTGCGACATCACTACGTGCATTGAATGCTGGCGGAGCAGCATCACGGCTAGAGAATGCAGAGAAAGCGGTCGCTAAGGATTCCGCCACGGACGCGGGGTCCGAGATTGCGGTCCCATTCTCCTGGAGAACGGGAGGGGGGTCCTGCGAGAACTTACCCCGAATCCTTTTGACTCGCTTCCACACCTCAGCTAAAGGGGTCTTCCCGTTAAGTGAAGACACGTATGCCCGCCAAGAAGAGCGGCGGGCGTGCTTCGAAATATACCGGAACCTAGCCCTAGCCCGACGAAATTCAGCGACAGTGAAATCGTTCGGGCGGCGCTTATAGCGCATGTAGGCATAACGCTTCTGTTTGACGGCCGTCTCACACTCGGCCGACCACCATGGGAGTGGTCGGCGTGCAAAACGGCCAGACGTCCTAGGAATAGTAGTCAGGCCTACGGCGATGAGGTTGCCGGAGAAGAACTCAACGGCCTCATCTACTGACCTAAACTCCTCGACTGAGATAGAGAATTCAGTCATTTCCTGAAATGCAGGCCACCGCGCCCGTGCCAAGCACCACCGAGGTGGTCTCTCAGGCGGCAGTTGCCCTGAAAATGATATTTGAATGGGAAAGTGATCACTACCATGGAGGTCATCGACCACCCCCCAATCAAAATCAGGCTGTGCATCTGAAGAGCACAAAGATAGGTCAAGGCAAGAAAATGAAGCGGTTCTCGGACAGTGATGCGTAAACTCATCCACGTTTAGGACACCCATCTCAAGCTCTTCGATCAGATCGGCAAGGACTTGTCCCCTGGGATTTATGGAGTAATCTCCCCAGAGAGGATGCCTGCCGTTCAGATCTCCAAGCAAGAGATAGGGCCTCGGCAACCGTGCCACGACGCGGCGGAAGTCCCCCGCGTCGAAGTCAGCTGACGGTGGAATGTACGCAGAAATGATAGTATACCTCCTATCCAGGTGCAGCTGCACAGCCATTGCTTGAAAGAAGGTATCTAAAGAGAAAGGAAGAACGGAGACATCATGCCGGGTGTAAACCGCGCATCCCCCAGCCCGGCCATCCCGCGGTGGTGGGGTCGCAAGACCTTTATACCCCGGGAGGGCAGGCAGGGGACACGCGCCTAGCATGGTCTCCTGCAAAAAAATAGCTAACGGGGAACGGGAGGAGGCGAGCCTCCGCAGCTCCTCTCAGTTGGCCCGGAGTCCACGGCAATTCCATTGAAGGAATATGCCCTCCAGGCCTAGCTCGGAGGAGACGCGGGGGCCCTCCTCGAATTGAAGACCCTCACGGGAATGGCCGTACGCTTCCCGGGGGCACAACCCCGGGCGCTGTCGCCTTCGAGGACTTATTGGGGGAGGTTGGGCTCGCCATGCGAGTCTTTTCCTCCCTTTGCCTTGAAACCCTAGGCGGGCGCTGCGGCTTCGGAGGCGGGGGGGCCTCTTTTCGAGGAACCACCGTCTCCGAGCCCCTCGCTCCACCTCGGGGCGTGGGCGAAGGAGCCGAAGCTCCTTTGTTGCTGTCCTCCTTTCGGGGGACAGCTTTAGGAACCCCGGAAGATGGCCTAGCGACCATCTTCAGGGGTGTTGCCTCCTGTGAGTCTAACGACTCGGTGGAGGCGCGTGGCCGTTTCGCCTTGCGGGAAACGGTCACGCTGGGGGAGCCCTGGTTTTAGCCGGGGCTGGGATTGAACCCTTTTTGCCGCCAGCTTTACCAGGGGAGCGCCCGGGTTGGGTAAAGCCCGCAGAAGGGCTCCGAATGGGCGCGGAAACAACCATGCTCGTTGGCCTGGATGGGCCAGGAGCAGAGGGTTCTTTTCTAACTATTGAGGCATATGACGTCCCAGGCAGAGCCGGGCGCGCCAGGACCAAGTCCTTAGCCTCGCGGAATGAGAGTCGATCCTGGGCCTGAACGGCCAGGATTTCTTTCTCAAGGAGATATGCACCACATTGCTTCGAAGAAGCAGGGTGCGGCTCTCCGCAATTGACACACTTGGCCACACACGATTTGGACTTATCGTGTGCGACCTTGGAGCAATTTACACAGACTTCGGGTGACCCCGATTTTGCACGTCTACATGATCGATTCGTGTGGCCGAAGCGGTGACAGTAATAGCACCGCCGCGGCAGTGGCACGAATGCCTTCACGCGGTAGCGGTACCAACCGGCACGCACCGACTCAGGGAGCTTGTCACAGTCGAACGTGACGAAGAGTGTAGGGGTGGGTCTCGAAGCCCCTCCCTGTTTTCTCATCACACGTTCGACCTTGACCGCCCCATGGTCGGCCAGCTCTAGGGTGATGTCCTCAATGGAGTAGTCAACGAGTTCCCTCGCATAAACTACTCCTTTCACAAAGTTCATGGTAGAGTGCGGCGTCACACTCACCGGGGTGCCATGAAGTGTCCGAAGAGCACTTATCTTGGCCGCCTCGGCGGGATTCGCCGCCTTCGCCAGAAGGCTGCCGTCCGAGAAACGGGTCACCTTCGGCTCTCTACCAATTGCACTAGCTAATCCTCTCCTCTGATGGATCATGTTGCCCCTAGACAACATGGTGCCATCAGTGGAGCGAATGACAAAGAAGCGTTTGAAGCCAGCGGGCTCGAAAACGCCAGGTAACCTCTGAATGAGGGGCCCCGATGTCATCGAGGCTCCGCCCTGTGCATTCTTCGTCTTAGTCTTGGTCAGGAGCTCCGCACACGAGGGGCTAGAGGGGCCGGATTTGCCGATCTTGGCTTGGTCGCCTACCAAAGTGGCAGCAGACCCATCCGTCCCCGCAGCTCCCGCGGATGGAGAGGAGCCCAGAGTCTTTTTCTTCTTTTTAGAAGAGGAGGGCGGGGAATGAACCCGCTTCTCACCCCCGCCGGTAGAAGCCCCCAGGCCAGATGGACCGGCCTCAGCCAGGTCCTTCTCTGAAATGGAGAAGGTCCCGGTGGGCGCAGGGGATTCATCCGGAGGAGATCCCTCCCCTCCTTGTCCTGCCTGAGAATCCACAGCCGTTTGATGAGGACCTTGCATAGGGGCGGATTCGGGTTCGGTGCTTGGCGCCAAGCCCGGATTCCCCCCCATGGAAGGCCCTACCGTCTGAGGCTGGTTTTCCTCAAGGACCATGTCTATCACAGGAGGGGCCTCCAGTTGGCCATCCCCTCCCAGGACATCGCAGGTCCCCTTGGCAGCGTCATAAGTCTTTATTGGGGAGGCACAGGCCTTGACCCCGGCAAGGTTTAATATTTTTGCCAGCAGGTCTTTTGAGGGAAGCGACCGAAGGGGCCTGGCTTCCCTCTCCCCCCTAAGGGGGTTTGCCCTACCGAGCCGCTTGTACGAGGGGCGGTCGGCAATGGGCTGCCTGCTGGCTTTCTTGGCAGTCCCCTTAGAAAGCATAGGAGGGACTGCCGCTGGAGATAGGGAGGTGCCCGAAAGCACCTCCAGAGAAGGGGGTGAGGGGGAGTCCCCTACACCCGTAGGCGTAGGAGAGGAGTAAGCCTCCTCTCCGGTTAAAGAATTATGGAGGGTCCCTTGCGCAAGCACAAGGGGGGGGACCTCCATTTTCTTGGTGGAGCTGCCCGAGGGCGGCTCCGTTGATTTTCTTGGGGAAGTTGGGGGTTGGGGTTTTTTGGGTTTTTTGTCATACATGGGCATGGTGACCCTCTTTTTAATACGGGACGCAATAGCTCATCACCTCTCGCAGTTGCCCGCACTGCGAGAGGTGCTTATAAGCCCGGCAGAGCCAGCGCCACCATTCGGGACCACCCCTCCCGCCTGGTGGCCTGGCAGTCCATCGGCATGGCGGCTCCACCTTGGACACGGCGTAAAATTGATAGAATGTGAAGAGGAGAGGAAAGGGGATGTGAGGAAGGTATGGGTGGGGATGAAGCAGGTTGTTAAAAAAAACCCATCCCGAACCGGAGCTGAGGGGTTAGGGAACAATGTCCCCTCTCCCCCCAGCCCCGATCCGGGGTGGTTGGCTTGAGAAGAAGGTCAGCATCTACCCTGTGAAATTAGAGGCTGACCAGAGAAAGTTGTGGGAGAGGTTGTATGAAAAGCAACGAGGTAGGGGAGAAATCGGGCTATCTGAAGGAAGGAAGAGAAGCTAAGATGGGGCCGGACGGAGTTGGCTAAGGCGAGGGTTCTTCAGTGATGTGAGCTATAGTAATAGAAAGAATTTTATTTTTTTTTTTAATTTAAGGGGCTATCTGGCGACTGCCGACTTAGGCAAAGTCGCCGTAAACAAACAGCCTAGTTCTAGGCTACTTTAAAAAATGGAACAGGGAACAACAAAAAAGAAATAACAATAACAAAACAATAACAAAAACAACAACAACAAAAATTAAGCCTAGTTAAAAAAAAGGGAGAAGGCCGGCCTCCCCCAAAAAGTTAGCAAGTCCACCAGTCAAAGTGCACGCACTCGTCCCGAGTACAAGGGACAGGCGGTAGCGACCCCGCCCATCCCGGTACTGGGACAGGTGTCGTGCGCGAAGATCACCCAGACTGGGACATTCGACAAGAATGTGCCGAACAGTCTGGGGGACGACGCAGTCGTTGCAATAGGGCGCAGGCGAGCGCTCCACCAGATAGCGATACGTCACACGAGTGTGTCCGATTCGGAGACGACAGAAAGCAACCTGAAGCCGCCGCGGCATTGGGGGATAGGTCCATGGGAACAGTCGCGGCGCAATGGCACGCAACTTTAAGTTCCCTTCGACCGTCTCCCATCTTCTTTGCCAAGCAGTCCGAAGAGCTGCCCGTATTCCTGCCATGTAGTCGGTGTGAGGAAGAGCGAAACGCTGGTCCTGTCGCAGAGTCCTCGCGGACTCTTTGGCGCCCGCATCGGCGCGCTCATTCCCCGCAATTCCCACATGTCCAGGAACCCAGCAGAAGATAATCTCGACATCTGCCCGGCTCGCCAAAACCGTGGCGTCACGGATATCGCGAACCAGGGGATGCGGAGATTCCAATGCCCCGAGAGCACTCAGGGCGCTTTGTGAGTCGCTATAGATCACAATCCGGTCTCCGAACCGGGCACGTCGCGTAATCTCCCGTACCGAGTGGTGTATTGCCACCAGCTCGGCCGTGAAGACAGACGCAGCGCCTGGTAGAGCCCCGCTGACTTCAAACAGAGGGGATACGGCGTGGAAGCCGACCCCCTCTTGGGACTTGGGGCCAGCCGTATACACTGGCACGGTTCCAGCGTGACACGATGTGTGCTCCAAAAAGGTCGAACGCAATACTCCCGGCGCAGTACAAGCTTTGGGAGCAGAGGCGTGGCGACAAATAGCCAAATGTGGTACCCTCCAGGGTGGCGTCCTGGGCAGAACCAGGGGCGCCACCGGCCCGAGAGCTATATCTACCTCTCGAAGGAGTTTCCTGGCCCTAAACCCAAAGGGCTTAGGGTATGACTGGCGTCTCTCGGCGGCATAGGCACCATCGAGATCAGCTGCGGATGCAGTGAGAGCTGTTGGCGACTGAGGGAGGCGCCGGGCTCGCGCGTACAGGCGAGTGATGCACTGCACGCGGCGCAGAGCGAGTGGCATCTCCCCAGCATCGACCAACAGGCTCTCAATGGGGGAAGTGCGGAAGGCACCGGTCGCAAGGCAAAGGCCGGTGTGGTGGATCGAATCCACCTTCCGCAATAAACGCTCGGCTGCGGATGCATAAAACTCGCATCCGTAGTCGAGCTTCGAGCGAACAAAGGATCGATAAAAAAGTAAGGCGGTAGCCCTATCAGCGCCCCAAGCGCTGAACGTCACGGAACGGAGAATGTCCATGGCGCGGGTACAAGAGACCCTAAGGCTGCGAATATGAGCCTCCCAGGTGAGGCGTCGGTCGAATACAAGACCAAGGAAACGGTGCGACTCAACCACATCCAGGCGCACCCCATTAAGAAACAAATCTGGGTCGGGGTGAAGCCGTGGATGGCGGCAGAAGTGCACCACCTTAGTCTTGGCCAAAGAAAACCGAAACCTGTGCGCTTCGGCATAGCGAGAGACGCGGTTCAATGCCTGTTGGAGTCGACGCTCCAGAGTTGGCATCTGGGCCGCGCCAAAAGAGATCGAAAAGTCGTCCACGTAGAGCGTAGCGAGAACATCTTCCGGCAGCACCGAGGTGATGCCGTTGATGCTCAGGGCAAAGAGTGTGACACTGAGGACACTTCCCTGCGGGACACCCTCTTCCTGCTCCTTTGGGCCGGAGAGAGCTCCCCCCACCCGTACGCGGAATCGACGATCTCGCAAAAATTCAGATATAAACATTGGGAGGCATCCCCTCGCCCCCATCGTGTAGAGAGTCTCCATGATACCGTATCGCCATGCGGTATCATAGGCCTTCTCCAGATCGAAAAACACCGTGGCGTAGTGCTGTCTACGAAGGAAAGCCTCGCAGACGGCATTTTCCAGTCGGAGAAGAGCATCCGACGTGGAGTGGAACTTGCGGAAGCCGCACTGTGCGGAAGACAGATGGCCTCCGCTGTCCAGGAAATAGGCTAATCTAACATTTACCAATTTCTCCATCAACTTGCACACGCAAGAGGTTAGAGAGATTGGGCGGAAACCGGTCGGAGTAGAGTGATCTCTCCCCGGTTTGCGAAAGGCGAGCACAGTAGCGATTCGCCAGGAGTCTGGGAGAAGACCTTCCACCCAGATCCTGTTGAACAGATCTAACAGAAAGGCCATGCCTCGCTCACCCAGGTGTCGAAGCATGGCGTACGGGACATCGTCCGGACCATGGGCGGTGTCCGCGCACGAAGCGAGAGCGGAACGCAACTCACTCACAGTAAACTTGTCGTTGAAGGGTTCTCCGCCACTGGAGGTAAAGTCCAGCCGGCGGCCTTCCGCGACATCACGACGTGCATTGAATGCTGGCGGAGCAGCATCACGGCTAGAGAATGCGGAAAAAGCGGTCGCTAAGGATTCCGCCACGGACGCGGGGTCTGAGATTGCGGTCCCATTCTCCTGGAGAACGGGAGGGGGGTCCTGCGAGAACTTGCCCCGAATCCTTTTGACTCGCTTCCACACCTCAGCTAAAGGGGTCTTCCCGTTAAGTGAAGACACGTATGCCCGCCAAGAAGAGCGGCGGGCGTGCTTCGAAATATACCAGAACCTAGCCCTAGCCCGACGAAATTCAGCGACAGTGAAATCGTTCGGGCGGCGCTTATAGCGCATGTAGGCATAACGCTTCTGTTTGAGGGCCGTCTCACACTCGGCCGACCACCATGGGAGTGGTCGGCGTGCAAAACGGCCAGACGTCCTAGGAATAGTAGTCAGGCCCACGGCGATGAGGTTGCCGGAGAAGAACTCAACGGCCTCATCTACCGACCTAAACTCCTCGACTGAGATAGAGAATTCAGTCATTTCCTGAAATGCAGGCCACCGCGCCCGCGCCAAGCACCACCGAGGTGGTCTCTCAGGCGGCAGTTGCCCTGAATATGATATTTGAATGGGAAAGTGATCACTACCATGGAGGTCATCGACCACCCCCCAATCAAAATCAGGATGTGCATCCGAAGAGCACAAAGATAGGTCAAGGCAAGAAAATGAAGCGGTTCTCGGACAGTGATGCGTAAACTCATCCACGTTTAGGACACCCATCTCAAGCTCTTCGATCAGATCGGCAAGGACTTGTCCCCTGGGATTTATGGAGTAATCTCCCCAGAGAGGATGCCTGCCGTTCAGATCTCCAAGCAAGAGATAGGGCCTCGGCAACCGTGCCACGACGCGGCGGAAGTCCCCCGCGTCAAAGTCAGCTGACGGTGGAATGTACGCAGAAATGATAGTATACCTCCTATCCAGGTGCAGCTGCACAGCCTGAAGGGAGGTATCTAAAGAGAAAGGAAGAACGGAGACATCATGCCGGGTGTAAACTGCGCATCCCCCAGCCCGGCCATCCCGCGGTGGTGGGGTCGCAAGACCCTTATACCCCGGGAGGGCAGGGAAAGGGCACGCACCTAGCATGGTCTCCTGCAAAAAAATAGCTAACGGGGAACGGGACGAGACGAGCCTCCGCAGCTCCTCCCAGTCGGCCCGGAGTCCACGGCAATTCCATTGAAGGAATATGCCCTCCAGGCCTAGCTCGGAGGAGACGCGGGGGCCCTCCTCGAATTGAAGACCCTCACGGGAATGGCCGTACGCTTCCCGGGGGCAGAACCCCGGGCGCTGTTGGCCGGACAAAGCGCTGAAGGCGCTGTCGCCTTCGAGGACTTATTGGGGGAGGTCGGGCTCGCCCTGCGAGTCTTTTCCTCCCTCCGCCTCGAAACCTTAGGCGGGCGTTGCGGCTTGGGAGGCGGGGGGCCCTCTTTTCGAGGAACCACCGTCTCCGAGCCACTCGCTCCACCTCGGGGCGTGGGCGAAGGAGCCGAAGCTCCTTTGTTGCTGTCCTCCTTTCGAGGGACAGCTTTAGGAACCCCGAAAGATGGCCTAGCGACCATCTTCAGGGGTGTTGCCTCCTGTGAGTCTAACGACTCTGTGGAGGCGCGTGGCCGTTTCGCCTTACGGGAAACGGTCACGCTGGGGGAGGAGGGGGGAGCCCTGGTTTTAGCCGGGGCAGGGTATGAACCCTTTTTGTCCCCAGCTTTACCAGGGGAGCGCCCGGGTTGGGTAGAGCCCGCAGAAGGGCTCCGAATGGGCGTGGAAACAACCGTGCTCGTTGGCCTGGATGGGCCAGGAGCAGAGGGTGCCTTCCTAACTATTGAGGCATATGACGTCCCAGGCAGAGCCGGGCGCGCCAGGACCAAGTCCTTTGCCTCGCGGAATGAGAGTCGATCCTGGGCTTGAACGGCCAGGATTTCTTTCTCAAGGAGATATGCACCACATTGCTTCGAAGAAGCAGGGTGCGGCTCTCCGCAATTGACACACTTGGCAACACACGATTTGGACTTATCGTGTGCGACCTTGGAGCAATTTACACAGACTTCGGGTGACCCCGACTTTGCACGTCTACATGAGCGATTCGTATGGCCGAAGCGGTGACAGTAATAGCACCGCCGCGGCAGTGGCACGAATGCCTTCACGCGGTAGCGGTACCAACCGGCACGCACCGACTCAGGAAGCTTGTCACATTCGAACGTGACGAAGAGTGTTCTGTTTTTTGTTTTTAATTAAGGGGCTATCTGGCGACTGCCGACTAAGGCATAAGTTGCCGTAAACAAACAGCCTACTTTAGGCTACTTTAAAAAATTAAACAAAAAACAATAAAAAGGAATAACAATAACAATAACAAAGCAATAACAAAACAATTACAAAAACAACAACAACAATTAAATCGCGTTAAATAAAAGGGAGAAGGCCGGCCTCCCCCAAAAAGTCAATAAGTCCCCCAGTCAAAGTACACGCACTCATCCCGAGAACAAGGGACAGGCGGTAGCGACCCCGCCCATCCCGGTACCGGGACAGGTGTCGTGCGCGAAGATCACCCAGACTGGGACATTCGACAAGAATGTGCCGAACAGTCTGGGGGACGACGCAGTCGTTGCAATAGGGCGCAGGCGAGCGCTCCATCAGAATGCGATGCGTCACACGAGTGTGTCCGATTCGGAGACGACAGAAAGCAACCTGAAGCCGCCGCGGCATTGGGGGATAGGTCCATGGGAACAGTCGCGGCGCAATGGCACGCAACTTTAAGTTCCCTTCGACCGTCTCCCATCTTCTTTGCCAAGCAGTCCGAAGAGCTGCCCGTATTCCTGCCATGTAGTCGGGTGAGGAAGAGCGAAACGCTGATCCGGTCGCAGAGTCCTCGCGGACTCTTTGGCGCCCTCATCGGCGCGCTCATTCCCCGCAATTCCTACATGTCCAGGAACCCAGCAGAAGATAATCTCGACATCTGCCCGGCTCGCCAAAACCGTGGCGTCACGGATATCGCGAACCAGGGGATGCGGAGATTCCAATGCCCGGAGAGAACTCAGGGCGCTTTGTGAGTCGCTATAGATCACAATCCGGTCTCCGAACCGGGCACGTCGCGTAATCTCCCGTACCGAGTGGTGTATTGCCACCAGCTCGGCTGTGAAGACAGACGCAGCGCCTGGCTGGTAGAGCCCCGCTGACTTCAAACAGAGGGGATACGGCGTGGAAGCCGACCCCCTCTTGGGACTTGGAGCCATCCGTATACACTGGCACGGTACCAGCGTGACACGATGTGTGCTCCAAAAAGGTCGAACGCAATACTCCCGGCGCAGTACAAGCTTTGGGAGCAGAGGCGTGGCGACAAATAGCCAAATGTGGTACCCTCCAGGGTGGCGTCCTGGGCAGAACCAGGGGCGCCACCGGCCCGAGAGCTATATCTACCTCTCGAAGGAGTTTCCTGGCCCTAAACCCAAAGGGCTTAGGGTATGACTGGCGTCTCTCGGCGGCATAGGCACCATCGAGATCAGCTGCGGATGCAGTGAGAGCTGTTGGCGACTGAGGGAGGCGCCGGGCTCGCGCGTACAGGCGAGTGATGCACTGCACGCGGCGCAGAGCGAGTGGCATCTCCCCAGCATCGACCAACAGGCTCTCAATGGGGGAAGTGCGGAAGGCACCGGTCGCAAGGCAAAGGCCGGTGTGGTGGATCGAATCCACCTTCCGCAATAAACGCTCGGCTGCGGATGCATAAAACTCGCATCCGTAGTCGAGCTTCGAGCGAACAAAGGATCGATAAAAAAGTAAGGCGGTAGCCCTATCAGCGCCCCAACCGCTGAACTTCACGGAACGAAGAATGTCCATGGCGCGGGTACAAGAGACCCTAAGGCTGCGAATATGAGCCTCCCAGGTGAGGCGTCGGTCGAATACAAGACCAAGGAAACGGTGCGACTCAACCACATCCAGGCGCACCCCATTAAGAAACAAATCTGGGTCGGGGTGAAGCCGTGGATGGCGGCAGAAGTGCACCACCTTAGTCTTGGCCAAAGAAAACCGAAACCTGTGCGCTTCGGCATAGTGAGAGACGCGGTTCAATGCCTGTTGGAGTCGACGCTCCAGAGTTGGCATCTGGGCCGCGCCAAAAGAGATCGAAAGGTCGTCCACGTAGAGCGTAGCGAGAACATCTTCCGGCAGCACCGAGGTGATGCCGTTGATGCTCAGGGCAAAGAGTGTGACACTGAGGACACTTCCCTGCGGGACACCCTCTTCCTGCTCCTTTGGGCCGGAGAGGGCTCCCCTCACCCGTACGCGGAATCGACGATCTCGCAAAAATTCAGATATAAAAATTGGGAGGCGTCCCCTCGCCCCCATCGTGTGGAGAGTCTCCATGATACCGTATCGCCATGCGGTATCATAGGCCTTCTCCAGATCAAAAAACACCGTGGCGTAGTGCTGTCTACGAAGGAAAGCCTCGCAGACGGCACTTTCCAGTCGGAGCAGAGCATCCGACGTGTAGTGGAACTTACGGAAGCCCCACTGTGCAGAAGACAGATGGCCTCCGCTGTCCAGGAAATAGGCTAATCTAACATTTACCAATTTCTCCATCAACTTGCACACGCAAGAGGTTAGAGAGATTGGGCGGAAACCGGTCGGAGTAGAGTGATCTCTCCCCGGCTTGCGAAAGGCGAGCACAGTAGCGATTCGCCAGGAGTCTGGGAGAAGACCTTCCACCCAGATCCTGTTGAACAAATCTAACAGAAAGGCCATGCCTCGCTCACCCAGGTGTCGAAGCATGGCGTACGGGACATCGTCCGGACCATGGGCGGTGTCCGCGCACGAAGCGAGAGCGGAACGCAACTCACTCACAGTAAACTTGTCGTTGAAGGGTTCTCCGCCTCTGGAGGTAAAGTCCAGCCGGCGGCCTTCCGCGACATCACGACGTGCATTGAATGCTGGCGGAGCAGCATCACGGCTAGAGAATGCGGAAAAAGCGGTCGCTAAGGATTCCGCCACGGACGCGGGGTCCGAGATTGCGGTCCCATTCTCCTGGAGAACGGGAGGGGGGTCCTGCGAGAACTTGCCCCGAATCCTTTTGACTCGCTTCCACACCTCAGCTAAAGGGGTCTTCCCGTTAAGTGAAGACACGTATGCCCGCCAAGAAGAGCGGCGGGCGTGCTTCGAAATATACCGGAACCTAGCCCTAGCCCGACGAAATTCAGCGACAGTGAAATCGTTCGGGCGGCGCTTATAGCGCATGTAGGCATAACGCTTCTGTTTGAGGGCCGTCTCACACTCGGCCGACCACCATGGGAGTGGTCGGCGGGCAAAACGGCCAGACGTCCTAGGAATAGTAGTCAGGCCTACGGCGATGAGGTTGCCGGAGAAGAACTCAACGGCCTCATCTACCGACCTAAACTCCTCGACTGAGATAGAGAATTCAGTCATTTCCTGAAATGCAGGCCACCGCGCCCGCGCCAAGCACCACCGAGGTGGTCTCTCAGGCGGCAGTTGCCCTGAAAATGATATTTGAATGGGAAAGTGATCACTACCATGGAGGTCATCGACCACCCCCCAATCAAATTCAGGCTGTGCATCTGAAGAGCACAAAGATAGGTCAAGGCAAGAAAATGAAGCGGTTCTCGGACAGTGATGCGTAAACTCATCCACGTTTAGGACACCCATCTCAAGCTCTTCGATCAGATCGGCAAGGACTTGTCCCCTGGGATTTATGGAGTAATCTCCCCAGAGAGGATGCCTGCCGTTCAGATCTCCAAGCGAGAGATAGGGCCTCGGCAACCGTGCCACGACGCGGCGGAAGTCCCCCGCGTCGAAGTCAGCTGACGGTGGAATGTACGCAGAAATGATAGTATACCTCCTATCCAGGTGCAGCTGCACAGCCACTGCCTGAAAGGAGGTATCTAAAGAGAAAGGAAGAACGGAGACATCATGCCGGGTGTAAACCGCGCATCCCCCAGCCCGGCCATCCCGCGGTGGTGGGGTCGCAAGACCCTTATACCCCAGGAGGGCAGGCAGCGGGCACGCGCCTAGCATGGTCTCCTGCAAAAAAATAGCTAACGGGGAACGGGAGGAGACGAGCCTCCGCAGCTCCTCCCAGTTGGCCCGGAGTCCACGGCAATTCCATTGAAGGAATATGCCCTCCAGGCCTAGCTCGGAGGAGACGCGGGGGCCCTCCTCGAATTGAAGACCCTCACGGGAATGGCCGTACGCTTCCCGGGGGCAGAACCCCGGGCGCTGTTGGCCGGACAAAGTGCTGAAGGCGCTGTCGCCTTCGAGGACTTATTGGGGGAGGTTGGGCTCGCCATGCGAGTCTTTTCCTCCCTCCGCCTCGAAACCTTAGGCGGGCGTTGCGGCTTGGGAGGCGGGGGGCCCTCTTTTCGAGGAACCACCGTCTCCGAGCCACTCGCTCCACCTCGGGGCGTGGGCGAAGGGGCCGAAGCTCCTTTGTTGCTGTCCTCCTTTCGAGGGACAGCTTTAGGAACCCCGGAAGATGGCCTAGCGACCATCTTCAGGGGTGTTGCCTCCTGTGAGTCTAACGACTCTGTGGAGGCGCGTGGCCGTTTCGCCTTACGGGAAACGGTCACGCTGGGGGAAGAGGGGGGAGCCCTGGTATTAGCCGGGGCTGGGTGTGAACCCTTTTTGCCGCCAGCTCTACCAGGGGAGCGCCCGGGTGTAGTAGAGATCGCAGAAGGGCTCCGAATGGGCGCGGAAACAACCGTGCTCGTTGGCCTGGATGGGCCAGGAGCAGAGGGTGCTTTTCTAACTATTGAGGCATATGACGTCCCAGGCAGAGCCGGGCGCGCCAGGACCAAGTCCTTAGCCTCGCGGAATGAGAGTCGATCCTGGGCCTGAATGGCCAGGATTTCTTTCTCAAGGAGATATGCACCACATTGCTTTGAAGAAGCAGGGTGCGGCTCTCCGCAATTGACACACTTGGCCACACACGATTTGGACTTATCGTGTGCGACCTTGGAGCAATTTACACAGACTTCGGGTGACCCCGATTTTGCACGTCTACATGATCGATTCGTGTGGCCGAAGCGGTGACAGTAATAGCACCGCCGCGGCAGTGGCACGAATGCCTTTACGCGGTAGCGTTCCCAACCGGCACGCACCGACTCAAGGAGCTTGTCACAGTCGAACGTGACGAAGAGTGTAGGGGTGAGGCCCGAGGCCCCTCCCTGTTTTCTCATCACACGTTCGACCTTGACCGCCCCATGGTCGGCCAGCTCTAGGGTGATGTCTTCTATGGAGTAGTCAACGAGTTCCCTCGCATAAACTACTCCTTTTACAAAGTTCATGGTAGAGTGCGGCGTCACACTCACCGGGGTGCCATGAAGTGTCCGAAGAGCACTTATCTTGGCTGCCTCGGCGAGATTCGCCGCATTCGCCAGAAGGCTGCCGTCCGAGAAACGGGTTACCTTCGGCTCTCTACCAATTGCACTAGCTAATCCTCTCCTCTGATGGATCATGTTGCCCTTGGACAACATGGTGCCATCAGTGGAGCGAATAACGAGGAAGCGTTTGAAGCCAGCGGGCTCGAAAACGCCAGGTAACCTCTGAATGAGGGGCCCCGATGTCATCGAGGCTACGCCCTGTGCACTCTTGGTCTTAGTCAGGGGCTCCGCACACGAGGGGGTAGAGGGGCCGGATGTGCCGATCTTGGCTTGGTCGCCTACCAAAGTGGCAGCAGACCCATCCGTCCCCGCAGCCCCCGCGGATGGAGAGGAGCCCCGAGTCTTTTTCGTCTTTCTTGTCTTTTTCTTCTTTTTAGGAGAGGAGGGCGGGGAATGAACCCGCTTTTCACCCCCGCCGGTAGAAGCCCCCAGGCCAGATGGACCGGCCTCAGCCAGGTCCTTCTCTGAAATGGAGAAGGTCCCGGTGGGCGCAGGGGATTCATCCGGAGGAGATCCCTCCCCTCCTTGTCCTGCCTGAGAATCCACAGCCGTTTGATGAGGACCTTGCATAGGGGCGGATTCGGGTTCGGTGCTTGGCGCCAAGCCCGGATTCCCCCCCATGGAAGGCCCTACCTTCTGAGGCTGGTTTTCCTCAAGGACCATGTCTATCACAGGAGGGGCCTCCAGTTGGCCATCCCCCTCCCAGGACATCGCAGGTCCCCTTGGCAGCGTCATAAGTCTTTAGTGGGGAGGCACAGGCCTTAACCCCGGCAAGGTTTAATATTTTTGCCAGCAGGTCTTTTGAGGGAAGCGACCGAAGGGGCCTGGCTTCCCTCTCCCCCCTAAGGGGGTTTGCCCTACCGAGCCGCTTGTACGAGGGGCTTTTGGCAATGGGCTGCCTGCTGGCTTTCTTGGCAGTCCCCTTAGAAAGCATAGGAGGGACTGCCGCTGGAGATAGGGAGGTGCCCGAAAGCACCTCCAGAGAAGGGGGTGAGGGGGAGTCCCCTACACCCGTAGGCGTAGGAGAGGAGTAAGCCTCCTCTCCGGTTAAAGAGGTATGGAGGGTCCCCTGCGCAAGCACAGGGGGGGGGGGACCTCCATTTTTTTGCTGGAGCTGCCCGAGGGCGGCTCCGTTGTTCTTGGGGAAGTTGGGGGTTGGTTTTTTTTGGTGTGATTTTCATCATTGGGCATGGTGACCCTTCTTTTAATACGGGATGCAATAGCGCACACCTCTCGCAGTTGCCCGCACTGCGAGAGGTGCTTACAGGCCCAGCAGAGCCAGGCGCCGCCATTTGGGACCACCCCTCCCGCCTGGTGGCCTGGCAGTCCTTCGGCATGGCGGCTCCACCTTGAACACGGCGTAAAACGGATAGATTTTGAAGACGAGAGGAAAAGGGATGTGAGGAAGGTATGGGTGGGGATGAAGCAGGTTGTTGAAAGCCAACCTCCCCAGACCGGAGCTCAAGGGTTAGGGGACATTGTCCCCTCCCCCCTCAGCCCCGATCCGGGACGATTGGCTGAGAAGAAGGTCAGCTTCTACCCTGTGAAATTAGAGGCCGACCAGAGAAAGTTGTGGGAGAGGTTGTATGAAAAGCGACGAGGTAGGATAGGAATAGAGGCTATCTGAAGGAAGGAAGAGAGGCTAAGCTGGGGCCGGACGGGGCGCTGGATCCCGTCAGCACGGCGGCCAGGATGGCAAATCGCCGCGCCCCTTACGGGGGAAGAGTGTAGGGGTGGGTCTCGAGGCCCCTCCCTGTTTTCTCATCACACGTTCGACCTTGACCGCCCCATGGTCGGCCAGCTCTAGGTGATGTCCTCAATGGAGTAGTCAACGAGTTCCCTCGCATAAACTACTCCTTTCACAAAGTTCATGGTAGAGTGCGGCGTCACACTCACCGGGGTGCCATGAAGTGTCCGAAGAGCACTAATCTTGGCCGCCTCGGCGGGATTCGCCAGAAGGCTCCCGTCCGAGAAACGGGTTACCTTCGGCTCTCTACCAATTGCACTAGCTAATCCTCTCCTCTGATGGATCATGTTGCCCTTGGACAACATGGTGCCATCAGTGGAGCGAATAACGAGGAAGCGTTTGAAGCCAGCGGGCTCGAAAACGCCAGGTAACCTCTGAATGAGGGGCCCCGATGTCATCGAGGCTCCGCCCTGTGCACTCTTGGTCTTAGTCAGGGGCTCCGCACACGAGGGGGTAGAGGGGCCGGATGTGCCGATCTCGGCTTGGTCGCCTACCAAAGTGGCAGCAGACCCATCCATCCCCGCAGCCCCCGCGGATGGATAGGAGCCCCGAGTCTTTTTCGTCCTTTTAGTCTTTTTCTTTTTTGGAGAGGAGGGCGGGGAATGAATCCGCTTTTCACCTCCGCCGGCAGAAGCCCCTAGGCCAGATGGACCGGCCTCAGCCAGGTCCCTCTCCGAAATAGGGAAGGTCCTGGTTGTCGTAGGGGCACCTGTCGGAGGAGATCCCTCCCCTCCTTCTACTGCCTCGGAGCCCTCAGCCATTTGAGGAGGACCTTGCATAGGGGCGGACTCGGGTTCGGTGCTTGGCGCCGAGCCCGAATTCCCCCCCATGGAAGGCCCTACCGTCTGAGGCTGGGTCTCCTCAAGGACCATGTCTATCACGGCAGGGGCCTCCAGTTGGCCATCCCCTCCCAGGACATTGCAGGGCCCCTTGGCAGTGTCGCCAGTCTTGTTTGGGGAGGCACAGGCCTTGACCCCGGCAAGGTTTAATATTTTTGCCAGCAGGTCTTTTGAGGGAAGCGACCGAAGGGGCCTGGCTTGCCTCTCCCCCCCTAAGGGGGTTTGCCCTACCGAGCCGCTTTGATGGGGAGCGGCTGGCTAAGGGCTGCCTGCTGGCTTTCTTGGCAGTCCCCTTGGAAAGAAAAGAGGGGACTGCCGCTGGGAAAAGGGAGGTGCCCGAAAGCACCTCCAGAGAAGGGGGTGAGGGGGAGTCCCCTGCACCCGTAGGCGAAGGAGAGGAGTAAGCCTCCTCTCCGGTTAGAGAAATATGGAGGGTCCCCTGTGCAAGCACAGGGGGGGGGACCTCCATTTCTTTGCTGGAGCTGCCCGAGGGCGGCTCCGTTGTTCTTGGGGAAGTTGGGGGTTGGTTTTTTTTTTGTGATTTTCATCATTGGGCATGGTGACCCTTCTTTTAATACGGGATGCAATAGCGCACACCTCTCGCAGTAGCCCGCACTGCGATAGGTGCTTACAGGCCCAGCAGAGCCAGGCGCCGCCATTTGGGACCACCCCTCCCGCCTGGTGGCCTGGCAGTCCATCGGCATGGCGGCTCCACCTTGGACACGGCGTATAAATGATAGATTTTGAAGACGAGAGGAAAAGGGATGTGAGGAAGGTATGGGTGGGGATGAAGCAGGTAGTTAAAAACCAGCCACCCCAGACCGGAGCTCAGGGGTTAGGGAACATTGTCCCCCACCCCCTCAGCCCCGATGCGGGACGGTTGGCTGAATTTTTTTTTTTTTTTTTTTTTTTAATTAAGGGGCTATCTGGCGACTGCCGACTAAGGCATAAGTTGCCGCAAACAAACAGCCTAATTTAGGCTACTTTAAAATTTTTTTTTTTTTTTTTTTTTATAGAGCCCATCTGGCAACTACCCACTTGGGCATAAGTCGCCGAAAAACACGACAGCCTAGAATTAGGCTACTTTAAAGTTAAAATATGAAAACTTAACAATCAATATAAATTGGAAAAACTTAACAATCGAAGCAATCTCCGGCAGCGGGGGGAGGTCCCCCTCACCCCGGTGTAGGAGAGTGCAACCTAAAACAAAACAATAACAAAAAAAGGAACCTTAAATAAAGGGGAGAAAGCCGGCCTCCCCCAAAAAGTCAATAAGTCCACCAGTCATGGTGCACGCACTCGTCCCGAGTACAAGGGACAGGCGGTAGCGACCCCGCCCATCCCGGTACCGAGACAGGTATCGTGCGCGAAGATCACCCAGACTGGGACATTCGACAAGAATATGCCGAACAGTCTGGGGGACGACGCAGTCGTTGCAATAGGGCACATGCGAGCGCTCCACCAAGTAACGATGCGTCACACGAGTGTGTCCGATTCGAAGACGACAGAAAGCAACCTGAAGCCGCCGCGGCATTGGGGGATAGGTCCATGGGAACAGTCGCGGCGCAATGGCACGCAACTTTAAGTTCCCCTCGACCGTCTCCCATCTTCTTTGCCAAGCAGTCCGAAGAGCTGCCCGTATTCCTGCCATGTAGTCGGTGTGAGGAAGAGCGAAACGCTGGTCCGGTCGCAGAGTCCTCGCGGACTCTTTGGCGCCCTCATCGGCGCGCTCATTCCCCGCAATTCCTACATGTCCAGGAACCCAGCAGAAGATAATCTCGACATCTGCCCGGCTCGCCAAAACCGTGGCGTCATGGATTTCGCGAACCAGGGGATGCGGAGATTCCAATGCCCCGAGAGCACTCAGGGCGCTTTGTGAGTCGCTATAAATCACAATCCGGTCTCCGAACCGGGCACGTCGCGTAATCTCCCGTACCGAGTGGTGTATTGCCACCAGCTCGGCCGTGAAGACAGACGCAGCGCCTGGTAGAGCCCCGCTGACTTCAAACAGAGGGGATACGGCGTGGAAGCCGACCCCCTCTTGGGACTTGGAGCCATCCGTATACACTGGCACGGTACCAGCGTGACACGATGTGTGCTCCAAAAAGATCGAACGCAATACTCCCGGCGCAGTACAAGCTTTGGGAGCAGAGGCGTGGCGACAAATAGCCAAATGTGGTACCCTCCAGGGTGGCGTCCTGGGCAGAACCAGGGGCGCCACCGGCCCGAGAGCTATATCTACCTCTCGAAGGAGTTTCCTGGCCCTAAACCCAAAGGGCTTAGGGTATGACTGGCGTCTCTCGGCGGCATAGGCACCATCGAGATCAGCTGCGGATGCAGTGAGAGCTGTTGGCGACTGAGGGAGGCGCCGGGCTCGCGCGTACAGGCGAGTGATGCACTGCACGCGGCGCAGAGCGAGTGGCATCTCCCCAGCATCGACCAACAGGCTCTCAATGGGGGAAGTGCGGAAGGCACCGGTCGCAAGGCGAAGGCCGGTGTGGTGGATCGAATCCACCTTCCGCAATAAACGCTCGGCTGCGGATGCATAAAACTCGCATCCGTAGTCGAGCTTCGAGCGAACAAAGGATCGATAAAAAAGTAAGGCGGTAGCCCTATCAGCGCCCCAAGCGCTGAACGTCACGGAACGGAGAATGTCCATGGCGCGGGTACAAGAGACCCTAAGGCTGCGAATGTGAGCCTCCCAGGTGAGGCGTCGGTCGAATACAAGACCAAGGAAACGGTGCGACTCAACCACATCCAGGCGCACCCCATTAAGAAACAAATCTGGGTCGGGGTGAAGCCGTGGATGGCGGCAGAAGTGCACCACCTTAGTCTTGGCCAAAGAAAACCGAAACCTGTGCGCTTCGGCATAGCGAGAGACGCGGTTCAATGCCTGTTGGAGTCGGCGCTCCAGAGTTGGCATCTGGGCCGCGCCAAAAGAGATCGAAAGGTCGTCCACGTAGAGCGTAGCGAGAATTTTTTTTTTTTTTTTTTTTTTTTTTTTATAGAGCCCATCTGGCAACTACCCACTTGGGCATAAGTCGCCGAAAAACACGACAGCCTAGAATTAGGCTACTTTAAAGTTAAAATATGAAAACTTAACAATCAATATAAATTTGAAAAACTTAACAATCGAAGCAATCTCCGGCAGCGGGGGGAGGTCCCCCTCACCCCGGTGCAGGAGAGTGCAATCTAAAACAAAACAATAACAAAAAAAGGAACCTTAAATAAAGGGGAGAAGGCCGGCCTCCCCCCAAAAGTCAATAAGTCCACCAGTCATGGTGCACGCACTCGTCCCGAGTACAAGGGACAGGCGGTAGCGACCCCGCCCATCCCGGTACCGAGACAGGTATCGTGCGCGAAGATCACCCAGACTGGGACCTTCGACAAGAATATGCCGAACAGTCTGGGGGACGACGCAGTCGTTGCAATAGGGCACATGCGAGCGCTCCACCAAGTAACGATGCGTCACATGAGTGTGTCCGATTCGAAGACGACAGAAAGCAACCTGAAGCCGCCGCGGCATTGGGGGATAGGTCCATGGGAACAGTCGCGGCGCAATGGCACGCAACTTTAAGTTCCCCTCGACCGTCTCCCATCTTCTTTGCCAAGCAGTCCGAAGAGCTGCCCGTATTCCTGCCATGTAGTCGGTGTGAGGAAGAGCGAAACGCTGGTCCGGTCGCAGAGTCCTCGCGGACTCTTTGGCGCCCTCATCGGCGCGCTCATTCCCCGCAATTCCTACATGTCCAGGAACCCAGCAGAAGATAATCTCGACATCTGCCCGGCTCGCCAAAACCGTGGCGTCACGGATTTCGCGAACCAGGGGATGCGGAGATTCCAATGCCCCGAGAGCACTCAGGGCGCTTTGTGAGTCGCTATAAATCACAATCCGGTCTCCGAACCGGGCACGTCGCGTAATCTCCCGTACCGAGTGGTGTATTGCCACCAGCTCGGCCGTGAAGACAGACGCAGCGCCTGGTAGAGCCCCGCTGACTTCAAACAGAGGGGATACGGCGTGGAAGCCGACCCCCTCTTGGGACTTGGAGCCATCCGTATACACTGGCACGGTACCAGCGTGACACGATGTGTGCTCCAAAAAGATCGAACGCAATACTCCCGGCGCAGTACAAGCTTTGGGAGCAGAGGCGTGGCGACAAATAGCCAAATGTGGTACCCTCCAGGGTGGCGTCCTGGGCAGAACCAGGGGCGCCACCGGCCCGAGAGCTATATCTACCTCTCGAAGGAGTTTCCTGGCCCTAAACCCAAAGGGCTTAGGGTATGACTGGCGTCTCTCGGCGGCATAGGCACCATCGAGATCAGCTGCGGATGCAGTGAGAGCTGTTGGCGACTGGGGGAGGCGCCGGGCTCGCGCGTACAGGCGAGTGATGCACTGCACGCGGCGCAGAGCGAGTGGCATCTCCCCAGCATCGACCAACAGGCTCTCAATGGGGGAAGTGCGGAAGGCACCGGTCGCAAGGCGAAGGCCGGTGTGGTGGATCGAATCCACCTTCCGCAATAAACGCTCGGCTGCGGATGCATAAAACTCGCATCCGTAGTCGAGCTTCGAGCGAACAAAGGATCGATAAAAAAGTAAGGCGGTAGCCCTATCAGCGCCCCAAGCGCTGAACGTCACGGAACGGAGAATGTCCATGGCGCGGGTACAAGAGACCCTAAGGCTGCGAATGTGAGCCTCCCAGGTGAGGCGTCGGTCGAATACAAGACCAAGGAAACGGTGCGACTCAACCACATCCAGGCGCACCCCATTAAGAAACAAATCTGGGTCGGGGTGAAGCCGTGGATGGCGGCAGAAGTGCACCACCTTAGTCTTGGCCAAAGAAAACCGAAACCTGTGCGCTTCGGCATAGCGAGAGACGCGGTTCAATGCCTGTTGGAGTCGGCGCTCCAGAGTTGGCATCTGGGCCGCGCCAAAAGAGATCGAAAGGTCGTCCACGTAGAGCGTAGCGAGAACATCTTCCGGCAGCACCGAGGTGATGCCGTTGATGCTCAGGGCAAAGAGTGTGACACTGAGGACACTTCCCTGCGGGACACCCTCTTCCTGCTCCTTTGGGCCGGAGAGGGCTCCCCCCACCCGTACGCGGAATCGACGATCTCGCAAAAATTCAGATATAAACATTGGGAGGCGTCCCCTCGCCCCCATCGTGTGGAGAGTCTCCATGATACCGTATCGCCATGCGGTATCATAGGCTTTCTCCAGATCAAAAAACACCGTGGCGTAGTGCTGTCTACGAAGGAAAGCCTCGCAGACGGCACTTTCCAGTCGGAGCAGAGCATCCGACGTGGAGTGGAACTTACGGAAGCCGCACTGTGCAGAAGACAGATGGCCTCCGCTGTCCAGGAAATAGGCTAATCTAACATTTACCAATTTCTCCATCAACTTGCACACGCAAGAGGTTAGAGAGATTGGGCGGAAACCGGTCGGAGTAGAGTGATCTCTCCCCGGCTTGCGAAAGGCGAGCACAGTAGCGATTCGCCAGGAGTCTGGGAGAAGACCTTCCACCCAGATCCTGTTGAACAGATCTAACAGAAAGGCCATGCCTCGCTCACCCAGGTGTCGAAGCATGGCGTACGGGACATCGTCCGGACCATGGGCGGTGTCCGCGCACGAAGCGAGAGCGGAACGCAACTCACTCACAGTAAACTTGTCGTTGAAGGGTTCTCCGCCTCTGGAGGTAAAGTCCAGCCGGCGGCCTTCCGCGACATCACGACGTGCATTGAATGCTGGCGGAGCAGCATCACGGCTAGAGAATGCGGAAAAAGCGGTCGCTAAGGATTCCGCCACGGACGCGGGGTCCGAGATTGCGGTCCCATTCTCCTGGAGAACGGGAGGGGGGTCCTGCGAGAACTTGCCCCGAATCCTTTTGACTCGCTTCCACACCTCAGCTAAAGGGGTCTTCCCGTTAAGTGAAGACACGTATGCCCGCCAAGAAGAGCGGCGGGCGTGCTTCGAAATATACCGGAACCTAGCCCTAGCCCGACGAAATTCAGCGACGGTGAAATCGTTCGGGCGGCGCTTATAGCGCATGTAGGCATAACGCTTCTGTTTGAGGGCCGTCTCACACTCGGCCGACCACCATGGGAGTGGTCGGCGTGCAAAACGGCCAGACGTCCTAGGAATAGTAGTCAGGCCCACGGCGATGAGGTTGCCGGAGAAGAACTCGACGGCCTCATCTACCGACCTAAACTCCTTGACTGAGATAGAGAATTCAGTCATTTCCTGAAATGCAGGCCACCGCGCCCGCGCCAAGCACCACCGAGGTGGTCTCTCAGGCGGCAGTTGCCCTGAAAATGATATTTGAATGGGAAAGTGATCACTACCATGGAGGTCATCGACCACCCCCCAATCAAAATCAGGCTGTGCATCCGAAGAGCACAAAGATAGGTCAAGGCAAGAAAATGAAGCGGTTCTCGGACAGTGATGCGTAAACTCATCCACGTTTAGGACACCCATCTCAAGCTCTTCAATCAGATCGGCAAGGACTTGTCCCCTGGGATTTATGGTGTAATCTCCCCAGAGAGGATGCCTGCCGTTCAGATCTCCAAGCAAGAGATAGGGCCTCGGCAACCGTGCCACGACGCGGCGAAAGTCCCCCGCGTCGAAGTCAGCTGACGGTGGAATGTACGCAGAAATGATAGTATACCTCCTATCCAGGTGCAGCTGCACAGCCACTGCCTGAAAGGAGGTATCTAAAGAGAAAGGAAGAACGGAGACATCATGCCGGGTGTAAACCGCGCATCCCCCAGCCCGGCCGTCCCGCGGTGGTTGGGTCGCAAGACCCTTATACCCCGGGAGGGCAGGCAGGGGGCACGCGCCTAGCATGGTCTCCTGCAAAAAAATAGCTAACGGGGAACGGGATGAGGCGAGCCTCCGCAGCTCCTCCCAGTTGGCCCGGAGTCCACGGCAATTCCATTGAAGGAATATGCCCTCCAGGCCTAGCTCGGAGGAGACGCGGGGGCCCTCCTCGAATTGAAGACCCTCACGGGAATGGCCGTACGCTTCCCGGGGGCAGAACCCCGGGCGCTGTTGGCCGGACAAAGCGCTGAAGGCGCTGTCGCCTTCGAGGACTTATTGGGGGAGGTTGGGCTCGCCATGCGAGTCTTTTCCTCCCTCCTCCCTCCGCCTCGAAACTTTAGGCGGGCGTTGCGGCTTCGGAGGCGGGGGGCCCTCTTTTCGAGGAACCACCGTCTCCGAGCCACTCGCTCCACCTCGGGGCGTGGGCAAAGGGGCCGAAGCTCCTTTGTTGCTGTCCTCCTTTCGGGGAACAGCTTTAGGAACCCCGGAAGATGGCCTAGCGACCATCTTCAGGGGTGTTGCCTCCTGTGAGTCTAACGACTCGGTGGAGGCGCGTGGCCGTTTCGCTTTACGCGAAACGGTCACGCTGGGGGAAGAGGGGGGAGCCATGGTTTTAGCCGGGGCAGGGTATGAACCCTTTTTGCCGCCAGCTTTACCAAGGGAGCGCCCAGGTTGGGTAGAGCCCACAGAAGGGCTCCGAATGGGCGCGGAAACAACCGTGCTCGTTGGCCTGGATGGGCCAGGAGCAGAGGGTGCCTTTCTAACTATTGAGGCATATGACGTCCCAGGCAGAGCCGGGCGCGCCAGGACCAAGTCCTTTGCCTCGCGGAATGAGAGTCGATCCTGGGCCTGAACGGCCAGGATTTCCTTCTCAAGGAGATATGCACCACATTGCTTCGAAGAAGCAGGGTGCGGCTCTCCGCAATTGACACACTTGGCCACACACGATTTGGACTTATCGTGTGCGACCTTGGAGCAATTTACACAGACTTCGGGTGACCCCGATTTTGCACGTCTACATGATCGATTCGTATGGCCGAAGCGGTGGCAGTAATAGCACCGCCGCGGCAGTGGCACGAATGCCTTCACGCGGTAGCGGTACCAACCGGCACGCACCGACTCAGGGAGCTTGTCACAGTCGAACGTGACGAAGAGTGTAGGGGTGGGTCTCGAGGCCCCTCCCTGTTTTCTCATCACACGTTCGACCTTGACCGCCCCATGGTCGGCCAGCTCTAGGGTGATGTCCTCAATGGAGTAGTCAACGAGTTCCCTCGCATAAACTACTCCTTTCACAAAGTTCATGGTAGAGTGCGGCGTCACACTCACCGGGGTGCCATGAAGTGTCCGAAGAGCACTTATCTTGGCCGCCTCGGCGGGATTCGCCAGAAGGCTCCCGTCCGAGAAACGGGTTACCTTCGGCTCTCTACCAATTGCACTAGCTAATCCTCTCCTCTGATGGATCATGTTGCCCTTGGACAACATGGTGCCATCAGTGGAGCGAATAACGAGGAAGCGTTTGAAGCCAGCGGGCTCGAAAACGCCAGGTAACCTCTGAATGAGGGGCCCCGATGTCATCGAGGCTCCGCCCTGTGCACTCTTGGTCTTAGTCAGGGGCTCCGCACACGAGGGGGTAGAGGGGCCGGATGTGCCGATCTTGGCTTGGTCGCCTACCAAAGTGGCAGCAGACCCATCCGTCCCCGCAGCCCCCGCGGATGGAGAGGAGCCCCGAGTCTTTTTCGTCTTTCTTGTCTTTTTCTTCTTTTTAGGAGAGGAGGGCGGGGAATGAACCCGCTTTTCACCCCCGCCGGTAGAAGCCCCCAGGCCAGATGGACCGGCCTCAGCCAGGTCCTTCTCTGAAATGGAGAAGGTCCCGGTGGGCGCAGGGGATTCATCCGGAGGAGATCCCTCCCCTCCTTGTCCTGCCTGAGAATCCACAGCCGTTTGATGAGGACCTTGCATAGGGGCGGATTCGGGTTCGGTGCTTGGCGCCAAGCCCGGATTCCCCCCCATGGAAGGCCCTACCTTCTGAGGCTGGTTTTCCTCAAGGACCATGTCTATCACAGGATGGGCCTCCAGTTGGCCATCCCCTCCCAGGACATCGCAGGTCCCCTTGGCAGCGTCATAAGTCTTTAGTGGGGAGGCACAGGCCTTGACCCCGGCAAGGTTTAATATTTTTGCCAGCAGGTCTTTTGAGGGAAGCGACCGAAGGGGCCTGGCTTCCCTCTCCCCCCTAAGGGGGTTTGCCCTACCGAGCCGCTTGTACGAGGGGCGGTCGGCAATGGGCTGCCTGCTGGCTTTCTTGGCAGTCCCCTTAGAAAGCATAGGAGGGACTGCCGCTGGAGATAGGGAGGTGCCCGAAAGCACCTCCAGAGAAGGGGGTGAGGGGGAGTCCCCTACACCCGTAGGCGTAGGAGAGGAGTAAGCCTCCTCTCCGGTTAAAGAGGTATGGAGGGTCCCCTGCGCAAGCACAGGGAGGGGGACCTCCATTTTTTCTGTGGAGCTGCACGAGGGCGGCTCCGTTGTTGTTATAGGGGGAATTAAGGGGAGATGGTTTTTTTTTTCATCATTGGGCATGGTGACCCTCTTTGTTTTACGGGACGCAATCGCTCACCACCTCTTGCAGTAGCCCGCACTGCAAGAGGTGCTTACAGGCCCGGCAGAGCCAGGCGCCGCCATTTGGGACCACCCCTCCCGCCTGGTGGCCTGGCAGTCCTTCGGCATGGCGGCTCCACCTTGAACACGGCGTAAAACGGATAGATTTTGAAGACGAGAGGAAAAGGGATGTGAGGAAGGTATGGGTGGGGATGAAGCAGGTTGTTAAAAGCCAACCACCCCAGACCGGAGCTCAGGGGTTAGGGGACATTGTCCCCTCCCCCCTCAGCCCCGATCCGCGACGATTGGCTGAGAAGAAGGTCAGCTTCTACCCTGTGAAATTAGAGGCTGACCAGAGAAAGTTGTGGGAGAGGTTGTATGAAAAGCGACGAGGTAGGATAGGAATACAGGCTATCTGAAGGAAGGAAGAGAGGCTAAGCTGGGGCCGGACGGGACGGTTGGCTGAAAGGAAGGTCAGCATCTACCCTGTGAAATTAGAGGCTGACCAGAGAAAGTTGTGGGAGAGGTTCTGTAAAAAGAGAGGAAACAAGTGTTTTGAAGGAAGGAAGAGAGGCTAGGCTGGGGCCGGACGGGGTGCTGAGTCCCGTCAGCACGGCGGCCAGAATGGCAAATCGTAATAGGAAGAAATAAAAATTCTCTTATTTTTAACTTTTGTTAATAACATAATTTTGAATTCTTATTCACATTTTTTAATGTTATTGAAATAATACATAGATAATGAATTGAAATTCATATTTACAAACTTAACAATCAAACATTACCAACAAAAAGGAACCAATTTTAATTCTTTGGCGCAATGATACTCAAAAATTGACCGACTAAAATCTTAACAGGCACACTTTTATACATAAATATGCGGCCTCAAAAAATTGAGGCAAAAATAAACAAGATACTTTCAAATTTAAAGACAGGAATGTTTGTAAAAATGGAATTTATATGCCTAAATGATAGTTAAGTACGTAAATAAAAATTTATCTAGTTTTATTCATTGTATTCCGTTTACTTTTATGAACAATATATGCACCAGTCCAATGGCAAAGATTGACGTTCTGACGCTTAAAATCTGTTTAGCCCTCTTGTCCCTGACAAATGCACAAACGAACTCATAAAAATAAAAGAACTCATAAAACTAAATGATTCATTAAACAAGAACCGCGCATAATAATTTATCCAGTGACTAGTGTGCGTGTAATTGACAAACGTTCGGGGTATTACAATTGTAATTATGAAGCCAGTCGGTGGGGAGGGATAAAAATGATAAATTATTTTTTCAGTCACACCTTACCAAGAGTTTGACCTGTATGACCAAATTCCTAGAACCAATGGCTTATTATTGATCAAATTTCTAGAGCCAATACTATCGAACGTGCAATAAAATGTAATGCAATTCGAGCTTTGCAGCGAAGCATGGGACTTAGATATTTCTTTGGTCACCCGAGCGAGAATATAAAAAATAAGCCGAGTCACCTTTATTTTGCTACTTATTTTAAATGCATTATACACTTAAGGGGAATGGAAGCAACTGGGGGAGATTCCAGTTAATCCCACTAATTAGTCTCGAAAAAGTAATCTAAAATGAGCGCCTGTGTCTGTTAATGGTCAACCTCGGAAGAGAACATTACAATCATTAAACCAAGTCATCTCTCAAACTAAAATATATTTATTATGTATCTGTAAATATAAACATCTCTTTTTCTATCTAATAATATATATATATATATATATATATATATATATATATATATATATATATATATATATATATATATATGCACACACACACGTACGTAATATATACTCTAAACATAAAAGGTCAACAATTCTTAAAATTTTCAATTCATGAATCAACAAAACAAGATTTCATAAGCGAATAATAATAAAGGGAGGTATGGCATGATACACATGATTGTACATAAGGAAGGTTTGGGGGCGGGGAAAGTGTGGGGGGGGGGGGGGATGGGCTTATCTCTAATTAAGATCTAGCTTGAAAATGTCATCTGATCACCAAGTGTCTCTTTGTTGTCGAAAAGGAATACTCCGCCTCTATCTCATGACTCTAATATAAAGTAAAAGCAGCGGAGCATCAATTTATTTATGTATCGGAATTTCTACAAACCACATTATATATCAACTCAATAACGAGCGAGATGAAGGTTATAAAGATCGCTATATTGGAGAATAATATTTATTAAATGACTTTCAGTCGTGAACTAGAAAAAGACATTTACAAGCAAATAATAATTAAAAAAAAATGATCTTGGTCATTAATAAGGGCTTGGGCATTAATTAGGTCATTGTTTATTATGCTCCAATATAGTGGTTAGTGGTTATATATATATATTCCTCGGTCCTATTATAAAAGTTATAATAATTATAGTCTAACATAGCACGAAGGTCACAACTCCCAATGGTTTATATACACATTTATTACTATCTATCAAAACCATTATTTTTTGCGAATGATCGTACCGCATTGGTGGAGAGAGAAATATTTCAGTTTCTGTACTGGTATGTCTACAGACTAGATTCAATTTGTCGAGATGGCTAACCTGTAAAATGTTTTGGAAGCTTCTTGCCGTATTCCCCGCACCATCTCTTCCCCGAGAATTAATTTCCAGCAAAAGGTCCGTCTCTCCATCGGGACAGATTAAGAACGTTCATACAGTAATTTTAATTTGAGGAATAGATAGAGAGTCCTATGTTGTTTTTTTTCTCTCTCTAATTAGGGCCTGACAATTCAGCTTAACCTAGCATTTATACAATTTTAATTACAAAAAAAAATTTCAGTTACATGAAAAGTTTATTTTTGGCAACAAATTTCAAATGAAGTAAAAAATCCTATATAGATCTTCTCATCTGATAGGAAGCCTATCAACAAAGAATAACTAATCTTTACAGTTGTTAAAATGGATAAGAACTATAAAAAAAACTAAGTTTTAACATTGAAAAGCGATATTAGAAGTAGAAAAAATATTTATTGATTATTCTTATAGATTATTTATTATTATAGTAATAAAAATATTGGATATAGAAAAATATTTGGTAGGCTACAATAAAAAGCAATGTTGTAAGTGCATATATGACAAGGAGCATATAAAATGGAACAAAACATACTCAATTCTTAACAGCAAAATGCAAAATTAATACTCATAATAAGATACTGCAAATAATATTCCTTTACTGACTTTATTATAAAGAAGCAGGAATGAGAAATTAAACTAATTTCTCTTTTTTTTAAGGTCATATCGTGGAAGGGACTTGAGGTACGGTATGTTTTGGGGCTATCACTATTGGGGCGAGTACTGATCATAACTCAGCAAAAGATTGACGTCACTCACTGGAATTTACTTGAACATTTTAGATAAAATAAGTTGTTTTTTTACCCTTTTGGTGGTCATAAGAAGAGATAGGTGAATATTCTTCGGAAGTAGACATTACAATTATCATTATTGAAAATGCAACATAATTTTAATGAGGCTTGGAAACCCTCCTTAAGCACTGCCTATCATTCTATGCCATAATTAGAAAGCTAATTAATGTTTCTGATTACTTAAAAAAAAAAAGGCCAAACAATTAAGAATGTTTGGGGATTACACAAATGAACCAGATGTCTTCTATGTCTACTCTGCATTGCTTTCCAGTATATCCCATGACTAGCGTCGCCTTTTGATACAGTCTATTAAGAAACAACGCCACGATTCTCGTAAATTTATATTACTAGCCTTATTTCGAGAATCATGAAACTTTAAGATATTTCATCTAAGCAGTCACCCATGTAAACTAGAACAACAGAACTGTACAAACTTAGAGTTGGTACCACTTTCTATCTTTGTATTTCGACATTAAGTTATATGCTGTATTGGAGAAAGTTTCCGCTTCGGTCGCCATTTTCGCAGTCTGATCGTCCAATTTTTCCAACTTTTCCCCTCTCTCCACGAGCTGCATTCGCGTCTTGTTTACCTCACTCGCTACGGAACCAGCGCGAATGTTCAGGGACTCCAACGGACTATTCGGACCTGGAATATGCTTAGCAACGCTTCGTGACGGCTTTCCTGAATTTTCTCCAACTGAACAAAAGAAGTGGATTTGATTCATGAACGGTATCAATAATATAAAAGATAATATAAACCATTAAGATTAGCTTCCCTTCCCCCACCCCCAAAAAGAGACTAGTCCCCGATATAAAGGGAATTCTATATCCAGTCGGCATACTTCTTTCAGGATTTAAAAAGGAGGAAGTGGGAGACGAAATTAAACAACTAATCAGCGCCCAGAGTGGGCTCCTCTTTGAAGTACTCGGTCTATGTATTTTATTTACATACATTTTCACCACTTAATCCAGTTTACAATTCATTCATAAAAAATATGGATGATCACCAGAAATCCTTGGCCATGTATAATACCCAGGAACATACCTACAACGAAATTTGCCTTTATTATGTATGACTAGTATTTGTTTCCATTTTTGCAGTTTAATAATGTAAATATTTAAATACATAGTAAAATTCTAAAGAAATTTAAGATTGGTCAATCTGAAAGTGACATACCCCTTTCTCCCGTGAACATAATTAGAGATCAATTTAAAAAAAAAGGGTAAACCATTCCAGGAGTCATGATCGGCGCTGTAGAAGCTTTGAGAGCAGAGAAGTGATGACAAATATGTAGTCAGAGGTGGTACCGCGGAATGTGGCGAGCTGGGCAGAACCAGAGGCATCACCGATTCGAGAGCTATATAGAGCTCTAGAAAGAGTTTAGTAGACTTACACCCAAAGAGCTTAGTGTATGAGCAGTGAAGAAGGGCAGAATGCACTGTGTATGGCACAGAGCAAGTGAAAACTCCTTAACATTGAAAAGTAGGCTGTTAATAGGTGACATGCGGAAGGACCGGGAGCCAGACAGAGAATCGTGTAATGGATAGAGTCCACCTTCCGCAATACTGGGCTGCGGATGCGTAAACCTATCATTCGTAGTCAAGCTCTGAGTCAACAAAGGAATGATAAAATAACAAAGCACACCAAGTGCAATGTCACAGGATGGAAAATGCCCATGGCACCTGTACAGGAAACTAAGGCTGCAAATATGGATCTACATGAGAGGGGCAGGTCGAAAGCAAACCAGGAAAACGATGCGAATGCACCACTGCCAGGCAAACCTTGTTAAAGATTTTTTTTTTTTTTTTTTTATTTAAGGGGCTATCTGGCGACTGCCGACTTAGGCATAAGTCGCCGTAAACAAACAGCCTAGTTCTAGGCTACTTTAAAAAATTAAACAGAAAACAATAAAAAGAAATAACAATAACAATAACAAAGCAATAACAAAAACAATTACAAAAACAACAACAATTAAATCGGGTTAAATAAAAGGAAGAAGGCCGGCCTCCCCCAAAAAGTCAATAAGTCCACCAGTCAAAGTACACGCACTCGTCCCGAGCACAAGGGACAGGCGGTAGCGACCCCGCCCATCCCGGTACCGGGACAGGTGTCGTGCGCGAAGATCACCCAGACTGGGACATTCGACAAGAATGTGCCGAACAGTCTGGGGGACGACGCAGTCATTGCAATAGGGCGCAGGCGAGCGCTCCATCAGATAGCGATGCGTCACACGAGTGTGCCCGATTCGGAGACGACAGAAAGCAACCTGAAGCAGCCGCGGCATTGGGGGATAGGTCCATGGGAACAGTCGCGGCGCAATGGCACGCAACTTTAAGTTCCCCTCGACCGTCTCCCATCTTCTTTGCCAAGCAGTCCGAAGAGCTGCCCGTATTCCTGCCATGTAGTCAGTGTGAGGAAGAGCAAAACGCTGGTCCGGTCGCAGAGTCCTCGCGGACTCTTTGGCGCCCTCATTCCCCGCAATTCCTACATGTCCAGGAACCCAGCAGAAGATAATCTCGACATCTGCCCGGCTCGCCAAAACCGTGGCGTCACGGATTTCGCGAACCAGGGGATGCGGAGATTCCAATGCCCCGAGAGCACTCAGGGCGCTTTGTGAGTCGCTATAGATCACAATCCGGTCTCCGAACCGGGCACGTCGCGTAATCTCCCGTACCGAGTGGTGTATTGCCACCAGCTCGGCCGTGAAGACAGACGCAGCGCCTGGTAGAGCCCCGCTGACTTCAAACAGAGGGGATACGGCGAGGAAGCCGACCCCCTCTTGGGACTTGGAGCCATCCGTATACACTGGCACGGTACCAGCGTGACACGATGTGTGCTCCAAAAAGGTCGAACGCAATACTCCCGGCGCAGTACAAGCTTTGGGAGCAGAGGCGTGGCGACAAATAGCCAAATGTGGTACCCTCCAGGGTGGCGTCCTGGGCAGAACCAGGGGCGCCACCGGCCCGAGAGCTATATCTACCTCTCGAAGGAGTTTCCTGGCCCTAAACCCAAAGGGCTTAGGGTATGACTGGCGTCTCTCGGCGGCATAGGCACCATCGAGATCAGCTGCGGATGCAGTGAGAGCTGTTGGCGACTGAGGGAGGCGCCGGGCTCGCGTGTACAGGCGAGTGATGCACTGCACGCGGCGCAGAGCGAGTGGCATCTCCCCAGCATCGACCAACAGGCTCTCAATGGGGGAAGTGCGGAAGGCACCGGTCGCAAGGCGAAGGCCGGTGTGGTGGATCGAATCCACCTTCCGCAATAAACGCTCGGCTGCGGATGCACCAAACTCGCATCCGTAGTCGAGCTTCGAGCGAACAAAGGATCGATAAAAAAGTAAGGCAGTAGCCCTATCAGCGCCCCAAGCGCTGAACGTCACGGAACGGAGAATGTCCATGGCGCGGGTACAAGAGACCCTAAGGCTGCGAATATGAGCCTCCCAGGTGAGGCGTCGGTCGAATACAAGACCAAGGAAACGGTGCGACTCAACCACATCCAGGCGCACCCCATTAAGAAACAAATCTGGGTCGGGGTGAAGCCGTGGATGGCGGCAGAAGTGCACCACCTTAGTCTTGGCCAAAGAAAACCGAAACCTGTGCGCTTCGGCATAGCGAGAGACGCGGTTCAATGCCTGTTGGAGTCGACGCTCCAGAGTTGGCATCTGGGCCGCGCCAAAAGAGATCGAAAGGTCGTCCACGTAGAGCGTAGCGAGAACATCTTCCGGCAGCACCGAGGTGATGCCGTTGATGCTCAGGGCAAAGAGTGTGACACTGAGGACACTTCCCTGCGGGACACCCGTTTCCTGCTCCTTTGGGCCGGAGAGGGCTCCCCCCACAAATACGCGGAATCGACGATCTCGCAAAAATTCAGATATAAACATTGGGAGGCGTCCCCTCGCCCCCATCGTGTGGAGAGTCTCCATGATACCGTATCGCCATGCGGTATCATAGGCCTTCTCCAGATCAAAAAACACCGTGGCGTAGTGCTGTCTACGAAGGAAAGCCTCGCAGACGGAATTTTCCAGTCGGAGCAGAGCATCCGACGTGGAGTGGAACTTACGGAAGCCGCACTGTGCAGAAGACAGATGTCCTCCGCTGTCCAGGAAATAGGCTAATCTAACATTTACCAATTTCTCCATCAACTTGCACACGCAAGAGGTTAGAGAGATTGGGCGGAAACCGGTCGGAGTAGAGTGATCTCTCCCCGGCTTGCGAAAGGCGAGCACAGTAGCGATTCGCCAGGAGTCTGGGAGAAGACCTTCCACCCAGATCCTGTTGAACAGATCTAACAGAAAGGCCATGCCTCGCTCACCCAGGTGTCGAAGCATGGCGTACGGGACATCGTCCGGACCATGGGCGGTGTCCGCGCACGAAGCGAGAGCGGAACGCAACTCACTCACAGTAAACTTGTCGTTGAAGGGTTCTCCGCCTCTGGAGGTAAAGTCCAGCCGGCGGCCTTCCGCGACATCACGACGTGCATTGAATGCTGGCGGAGCAGCATCACGGCTAGAGAATGCGGAAAAAGCGGTCGCTAAGGATTCCGCCACGGACGCGGGGTCCGAGATTGCGGTCCCATTCTCCTGGAGAACGGGAGGGGGGTCCTGCGAGAACTTGCCCCGAATCCTTTTGACTCGCTTCCACACCTCAGCTAAAGGGGTCTTCCCGTTAAGTGAAGACACGTATGCCCGCCAAGAAGAGCGGCGGGCGTGCTTCGAAACATACCGGAACCTAGCCCTAGCCCGACGAAATTCAGCGACAGTGAAATCGTTCGGGCGGCGCTTATAGCGCATGTAGGCATAACGCTTCTGTTTGAGGGCCGTCTCACACTCGGCCAACCACCATGGGAGTGGTCGGTGTGCAAAACGGCCAGACGTCCTAGGAATAGTAGTCAGGCCCACGGCGATGAGGTTGCCGGAGAAGAACTCAACGGCCTCATCTACCGACCTAAACTCCTCGACTGAGATATAAAATTCAGTCATTTCCTGAAATGCAGGCCACCGCGCCCGCGCCAAGCACCACCGAGGTGGTCTCTCAGGCGGCAGTTGCCCTGAAAATGATATTTGAATGGGAAAGTGATCACTACCATGGAGGTCATCGACCACCCCCCAATTAAAATCAGGCTGTGCATCCGAAGAGCACAAAGATAGTTCAAGGCAAGAAAATGAAGCGGTTCTCGGACAGTGATGCGTAAACTCATCCACATTTAGGACACCCATCTCAAGCTCTTCGATCAGATCGGCAAGGACTTGTCCCCTGGGATTTATGGAGTAATCTCCCCAGAGAGGATGCCTGCCGTTCAGATCTCCAAGCAAGAGATAGGGCCTCGGCAACCGTGCCACGACGCGGCGGAAGTCCCCCGCGTCGAAGTCAGCTGACGGTGGAATGTACGCAGAAATGATAGTATACCTCCTATCCAGGTGCAGCTGCACAGCCACTGCCTGAAAGGAGGTATCTAAAGAGAAAGGAAGAACGGAGACATCATGCCGGGTGTAAACCGCGCATCCCCCAGCCCGGCCATCCCGCGGTGGTGGGGTCGCAAGACCCTTATACCCCAGGAGGGCAGGCAGCGGGCACGCTCCTAGCATGGTCTCCTGCAAAAAAATAGCTAACGGGGAACGGGACGAGACGAGCCTCCGGAGCTCCTCCCAGCTGGCCCGGAGTCCACGGCAATTCCATTGAAGGAATATGCCCTCCAGGCCTAGCTCGGAGGAGACGCGTGGGCCCTCCTCGAATTGAAGACCCTCAAGGGAATGGCCGTACGCTTCCCGGGGGCAGAACCCCGGGCGCTGTTGGCCGGACAAAGCGCTGAAGGCGCTGTCGCCTTCGAGGACTTATTGGGGGAGGTTGGGCCCGCCATGCGAGTCTTTTCCTCCCTCCGCCTCGAAACCTTAGGCGGGCGCTGCGGCTTGGGAGGCGGGGGGGCCCTCTTTTCGAGGAACCACCGTCTCCGAGCCACTCGCTCCACCTCGGGGCGTGGGCGAAGGGGCCGAAGCTCCTTTGTTGCTGTCCTCCTTTCGGGAAACAGCTTTAGGAACCCCGGAAGATGGCCTAGCGACCATCTTCAGGGGTGTTGCCTCCTGTGAGTCTAACGACTCTGTGGAGGCGCCCTGCCGTTTCGCCTTACGGGAAACGGTCACGCTGGGGGAAGAGGGGGGAGCCCTGGTTTTACCCGGGGCTGGGTGTGAACCCTTTTTGCCGCCAGCTCTACCAGGGAAGCGCCCGGGTTGGGTAGAGCCCGCAGAAGGGCTCCGAATGGGCGCGGAAACAACCGTGTTCGTTGGCCTGGATGGGCCAGGAGCAGAGGGTGCTTTTCTAACTATTGAGGCATATGACGTCCCAGGCAGAGCCGGGCGCGCCAGGACCAAGTCCTTAGCCTCGCGGAATGAGAGTCGATCCTGGGCCTGAACGGCCAGGATTTCTTTCTCAAGGAGATATGCACCACATTGCTTCGAAGAAGCAGGGTGCGGCTCTCCGCAATTGACACACTTGGCCACACACGATTTGGACTTATCGTGTGCGACCTTGGAGCAATTTACACAGACTTCGGGTGACCCCGATTTTGCACGTCTACATGATCGATTCGTGTGGCCGAAGCGGTGACAGTAATAGCACCGCCACGGCAGTGGCACGAATGCCTTCACGCGGTAGCGGTACCAACCGGCACGCACCGACTCAGGGAGCTTGTCACAGTCGAACGTGACGAAGAATGTAGGGGTGGGTCTTGAGGCCCCTCCCTGTTTTCTCATCACACGTTCGACCTTGACCGCCCCATGGTCGGCCAGCTCTAGGGTGATGTCTTCTATGGAGTAGTCAACGAGTTCCCTCGCATAAACTACTCCTTTCACAAAGTTCATGGTAGAGTGCGGCGTCACACTCACAGGGGTGCCATGAAGTGTCCGAAGAGCACTTATCTTGGCCGCCTCGGTGGGATTCGCCGCATTCGCCAGAAGGCTGCCGTCCGAGAAACGGGTTACCTTCGGCTCTCTACCAATTGCACTAGCTAATCCTCTCCTCTGATGGATCATGTTGCCCTTGGACAACATGCTGCCATCAGTGGAGCGAATAACGAGGAAGCGCTTGAAGCCAGCGGGCTCGAAAACGCCAGGTAACCTCTGAATGAGGGGCCCCGATGTCATCGAGGCTCCGCCCTGTGCATTCTTGGTGTTAGTCTTAGTCAGGGGCTCCGCACACGAGGGGGTAGAGGGGCCGGATGTGCCGATCTTGGCTTGGTCGCCTACCAAAGTGGTAGCAGACCCATCCGTCCCCGCAGCTCCCGCGGATGGAGAGGAGCCCCGAGTCTTCTTCGTCTTTTTAGTCTTTTTAGTATTTTTCTTTTTAGGAGAGGAGGGTGGGGAATGAACCCGCTTCTCACCTCCGCCGGCAGAAGCCCCCATGCCAGATGGGCCTGCCTCAGCCAGGTCCCTCTCCGAAATGGAGAAGGTCCTGGTCGTCGTAGGGGCACCTGTCGGAGGAGTTCCCTCCCCTCCTTTTACTGCCTCGGAGCCCTCGGCCGTTTGAGGGGGACCTTGCATAGGGGCGGATTCGGGTTCGGTGCTTGGCGCCGAGCCCGGATTCCCCCCCATGGAAGGCCCTACCATCTGAGGCTGGGTCTCCTCAAGGACCATCTCTATCACAGGAGGGGCCTCCAGTTGGCCATCCCCTCCCAGGACATCGCAGGTCCCCTTGGCAGTGTCGCCAGTCTTGTGTGGGGAGGCACAGGCCTTGACCCCAGCAAGGTTTAAAATTCTTGCCAGCAGGTCTTTTGAAGGAAGCGACCGAAGGGGCCTGGCTTCCCTCTCCCCCCTAAGGGGGTTTGCCCTACCGAGCCGCTTGCACGAGGGGCGGTCGGCAATGGGCTGCCTGCTGGCTTTCTTGGCAGTCCCCTTAGAAAGCATAGGAGGGACTGCCGCTGGAGATAGGGAGGTGCCCGAAAGCACCTCCAGAGAAGGGGGTGAGGGGGAGTCCCCTACACCCGTAGGCGTAGGAGAGGAGTAAGCCTCCTCTCCGGTTAAAGAATTATGGAGGGTCCCTTGCGCAAGCACAAGGGAGAGGACCTCCATTTTCTCGGTGAAGCTGCCCGAGGGCGGCTCCGTTGATTTTCTTGGGGAAGTTGGGGGTTGGGTTTTTTGTTTTTTTTTGTCATACATGGGCATGGTGACCCTCTTTTTAATACGGGACGCAATAGCTCATCACCTCTCGCAGTTGCCCGCACTGCGAGAGGTGCTTACAAGCCCGGCAGAGCCAGGCGCCGCCATTCGGGACCACCCCTCCCGCCTGGTGGCCTGGCAGTCCTTCGGCATGGCGGCTCCACCTTGAACACGGCGTAAAAAATATAGGTTGTGAAGAGGAGAGGAAAAGGGATGTGAGGAAGGTATGGGTGGGGATGAAGCAGGTTGTTGAAAAACCACCCCCATCCCGAACCGGAGCTGAGGGGTTAGGGAACAATGCCCCCCCCCCCCCCCCAGCCCCGATCCGGGGTGGTTGGCTTGAGAAGAAGGTCAGCATTCTACCCTGTGAAATTAGAGGCTGACCAGAGAAAGTTGTGGGAGAGGTTGTATGAAAAGCGACGAGGTAGGGGAGAAAAAGGGCTATCTGAAGGAAGGAAGAGAGGCTAAGCTGGGGCCGGACGGAGCGCTGGATCCCGTCAGCACGGCAGCCAGGATGGCAAATCGCCGCGCCCCTTACGGGGACCTTGTTGAAGAACAAGTCTGGGTCGCGGTGGAGCAGAAGATGGCGGCAGTGGTGCACTAACATAGTCTAGGTCAAGGTAAACTGAAAGCTGTTCGCTTAGGTATAGCGAGAGATGAAGTTCAAAACCTGTGGAGTCGACGCTCCAGTTGGCATCTGGGATGCGCCAAAAGAGATCGAAAGGTCATCCACGTAGAGCGTAGTGAGAACAACTTCCGGCAGCACCGAGGTGATGCCGTTGATGCTCAGGGCAAAGAGTGTGACACTGAGGAGAGTTTCCTGCGGGAAACCCTCTTCCTGCTCCTTTGGGCCGGAGAGGGTTCCCTAGACCCGTACGCGGAATCGACGATCTCGCAAAAATTCAGATATAAAGACGGGGAGGCGTCCCCTCGCCCCCAATATGTGCAGAGTCTCCATGATACCGTATTGCCCTGCAGTATCATAGGCCTTCTCCAGATCGAAAAACACTGTGGCGTAGTGCTGTCTACGAAGGAAGGCCTCGCAGACGGCATTTTCCAGTCGGAGCAGAGCATCCGACGTGGAGTGGAACTTGCGGAAGCCGCACTGTGCAGAAGACAGATGGCCTCCGCTATCCAGGAAAAAGGCTAATCTAACATTTACCAATTTCTCCATCAACTTGCACACGCAAGAAGTAGGAGAGAGTGGGCAGAAACCGGCCGGAGTAGAGTGATCTCTACCCGGTTTGCGAAAGGCGAGCACAGTAGCGTTTCGCCAGGAATCCGGGAGGTGACCCTCCGCCCAAATTCTCTTGAACAAATCTAAGAGAAAGGCAATGCCTCGCTCACCCAGGTGTCGAAGCTTGTGGACATCATGCCGGGTGTAAACCACACATCCCCCATCCCATGGTGGTGGGGTCGCAAAACCCTTATATCCCGGGAGGGTGGGCAGGAAGCACGCGCCTAGCATGGTCTCCTGCAGAAAAATAGCTAACGGGGAACGGGACGAGACGAGATTCCGCAGCTCCTGCCAGTTGGCCCGGAGTACGCGGAAATTCCATTGAAGGAATATGCTCTCCAGGCCTAGCTCGGAGGTGACGCGGGGGCCCTCTTCGAAGAGAAGCCCCTCACGGCAATGGCCGTACGCATCCCGGAGGCAGAATCCTGGCGCTGTTGTCCGGACAATACTCTGAAGGCCATGTCGCCTATGAGGACTTATTTGGGAGGTTGGGCTTGCCATGCGAGTGTTTTCGTCCCTCCGCCTCGAAACCTTAGGCGGGCGTTGCGGCTTCGGAGGCGAAGGGCCCTCTTTTGCAGGATCCACCGTCTCCGAGCCACCTAGCCCACCATTCGGCGTGGGCGAAGGAGCCAAAGCTTTTTTGTTGCCGTGGCAGTTTCTCTTTACGGAAAACAGTCACGAAGGAAGAAGTTCTGGGAACCTGGATTTAGCCAGGGCTGGGTGTGAACCCTTTGTGCCGCCAGCTTTACCAGGGAAGTCCCCGGGTTGAGTACGAAGGAAAGCCTCGCAGACGGCATTTTTCAGTCGGAGCAGAGTATCCGACGTGGAGTGGAACTTGCGGAAGCCGCACTGTGCGGAAGACAGATGGCCTCCGCTGTCCAGGAAATAGGCTAATCTAACATTTACCAATTTCTCCATCAACTTGCACACGCAAGAGGTTAGAGAGATTGGGCGGAAACCGGTCGGAGTAGAGTGATCTCTCCCCGGTTTGCGAAAGGCGAGCACAGTAGCGATTCGCCAGGAGTCTGGGAGAAGACCTATCACCCAGATCCTGTTCAACAAATCTAACAGAAAGGCCATGCCACGCTCATCCAGCTGTCGAAGCATGGCGTACGGGACATCGTCCGGACCATGGGCGGTGTCCGCGCACGAAGCGAGAGCGGAACGCAACTCACTCACAGTAAACTTGTCGTTGAAGGGTTCTCCGCCTGTGGAGGTAAAGTCCAGCCGGCAGCCTTCCGCGACATGACGACGTGCATTGAATACTGGCGGTTGTGCATCCCAGCTAGAGAATGCGGAAAAAGCGGTCGCTAAGGATTCCGCCACGGACGCGGGGTCCGAGATTGCAGTCCCATTCTCCTGGAGAACGGGAGGGGGGTCCTGCGAGAACTTGCCCCGAATCCTTTTGACTCGTTTCGACACCTCAGCTAATGGGGTCTTCCCGTTAAGTGAAGACACGTATGCCCGCCAAGAAGAGCGGCGGGCGTGCTTCGAAATATACCGGAACCTAGCCCTAGCCCCACGAAATTCAGCGACAGTGAAATCGCTCGGGCGGCGCTTATAGCGCATGTAGGCATAACGCTTCTGTTTGAGGGCCGTCTCACACTCGGCTGACCACCATGGGAGTGATCGGCGTGAAAAACGGCCAGACGCCCTAGGAATAGTAGTCAGGCCCACGGCGATGAGGTTGCCCGTGAAGAACTCAACGGTTTCATCTACCGACCTAAACTCCTCGACTGAGATATAAAATTCAGTCATTTCCTGAAATGCAGGCCACCGCGCCCGCGCCAAGCACCACCGAGGTGGTCTCTCAGGCGGCAATTGCCCTGAAAATGATATTTGAATGGGAAAGTGATCACTACCATGGAGGTCATCAACCACTCCCTAATCAAAATCAGGCTGTGCATCCGAAGAGCACAAAGATAGGTCAAGGCAAGAAAATGAAGCGGTTCTCGGACAGTGATGCGTAAACTCATCCACGTTTAGGACACACATCTCAAGCTCTTCGGTCAGATCGGCAAGGACTTGTCCCCTGGGATTTATGGAGAAATCTTCCCAGAGAGGATGCCTGCCGTTCAGATCTCCAAGCAAGAGATAGGGCCTCGGCAACCGTGCCACGACGCGGCGGAAGTCCCCCGCGTCGAAGTCAGCTGACCGTGGAATGTACGCAGAAATGATAGTATACCTCCTATCCAGATGCAGCTGCACATCCACTGCCTGAAAGGAGGTATCTAAAGAGAAAAGAAGAACGGAGACATCATGCCGGGTGTAAACCGCGCATCACGAAGCCCGGCCATCCCGCAGTGGTGGGGTCGCAAGACCCTTATACCCCGGGAGAGCAGGCCGGGGGCACGCGCCTAGCATGGTCTCCTGCAAAAAAATAGCTAACGGGCAATGGGACGAGACGAGCCTCCGCAGCTCCTCCCAGTTAGCCCGGAGTCCACAGCAATTCCATTGAAGGAATATGACCTCCGGGCCTAGCTCGGAGGAGACGCGGAGGCCTTCCTCGAATTGAAGACCCTCACGGCAATGGCCGTACGCTTCCCGGGGGCAGAACCTAGGGCGCTGTTGGCCGGACAAAGCGCTGGAGGCGCTGTCGCCATCGAAGACTTATTGGGGGAGGTTGTGCTCGCCATGCGAGTCTTTTCCTCCCTCCGCCTCGAAACCTTAGGCCGGCGTTGCGGCTTCGGAGGCGTGGGGCTCTCTTTTCGAGGAACCACCGTCTCCAAGCCACTCGCTCCACCTCGGGGCGTGGGCGAAGGAACCGAAGCACCTTTGTTGCTGTCCTCCTTTCGGGGAACAGCTTTAGGAACCCCGGAAGATGGCCTAGCGACAACCTTCCGGAGTGTTGCCTCCTGTGAGTCTAACGACTCGGTGGAGGCGCGTGGCCGTTTCGTCTTACGGGAAACGGTCACGTTGGGGAAAGAGGGGGGAGCCCCGGATTTAGCCGGGGCAGGGTATGAACCCTTTTTGCCGCCAGCTTTACCAGGGGAGCACCCGGGTTGGGTAGAGCCCGCAGAAGGGCTCCGAATGGGCGCAAAAACAACCGTGCTCGTTGGCCTGGATGGGCCAGGAGTAGAGGGTGCCTTTCTAACTATTGAGGCATATGACGTCCCAGGCAGTATCGGCGCGCCAGGACCAAGTCCTTTGCCTCGCGGAATTAGAGTCGATCCTGGGCCTGAACGGCCAGGATTTCTTTCTCAAGGAGATATGCACCACATTGCTTCGAAGAAGCAGGGTGCGGCTCTCCGCAATTGACACACTTGGGCACACACGATTTGGACTTATCGTTTCGACCTTGGAGCAATTTACACAGACTTCGGGTGACCCCGACTTTGCACGTCTACATGAGCGATCGTATGGCCAAAGCGGTGACAGTAATAGCACCTCCGCGACAGTGGCACGAATGCCTTCACGCGGTAGCGGTACCAACCGGCACACACCGACTCAGGGAGCTTGTCACAGTCGAACTTGACGAAGAGTGTAGAGGTGGGTCTCGAGGCCCCTCCCTGTTTTCTCATCACACATTCGACCTTGACAGCCCCATGGTCGGCCAGCTCTAGGGTGATGTCCTCAATGGAGTAGTCAACGAGTTCCCTCGCATAAACTACTCCTTTCACAAAGTTCATGGTAGAGTGCGGCGTCACACTCACCGGGGTGCCATGAAGTGTCCAGAGAGCACTTATCTTGGCCGCCTCGGCGGGATTCGCCGCATTCGCCAGAAGGCTGCCGTCCGAGAAACGGGTCACCTTCGGCTCTCTACCAATTGCACTAGCTAATCCTCTCCTCTGATGGATCATGTTGCCCTTGGACAACATGGTGCCATCAGTGGAGCGAACAACGAGGAAGCGTTTGAAGCCAGCGGGCTCGAAGACGCCAGGTAACCTCTGAATCAGGGGCCCCGATGTCATCGAGGCTCCGCCCTCTGCACTCTTGGTATTAGTCCTAGTCAGGGGCTCCGCAACCGGGGGGGCAGAGGGGGCGGATGTGCCGATCTTGGTTTGGTCGCTTGCGAGAGTGGCAGCAGACCCATCCGTCCCCGCAGTCCCCGCGGATGGAGAGGAGCCCCGAGTCTTTTTTGTCTTTTTAGTCTTTTTCTTTTTCTTTTTTGGAGAGGAGGGCGGGGAATGAACCCGCTTCTCACCTCCGCCGGAAGAAGCCCCCATGCCAGATGGACCGGCCTCAGCCAGGTCATTCTCTGAAATGGAGAAGGTCCTGGTAGTCGTGGGGGCACCGGTAGGAGGAGATCCCTCCCCTCCTTGTACTGCTTCGGAAACTACAGCCGTTTGAGGAGGACCTTGCATCGGGGCGGATTCGGGTTCGGTGCTTGGCGCCGAGCGAGGATTCCACCCCATGGAAGGCCCTACCGTCTGAGGCTGGGTTTCCTCAAGGACCATGTCTATCTCAGGAGGGGGCCTCCAGTTGGCCATCCCCCCCCCCCCCCAAGACATCGCAGGTCCCGTTGGCAGTATCGTCACTAGTCTTCTTTGGGAGGCATGGGCCCCGACCCCGGCAAGGTTCAGTATTCTTTCCAGCAGGTCTTTTGAGGGAAGCGACCGAAGGGGCCTGGCTTCCCTCTCCCCCCTAAGGGGTTTGCCCTACCGAGCCGCTTCGATGTGGAGCGGCTGGCTAAGGGCTGCCTGCTGGCTTTCTTGGCAGTCCCCTTGGAAAGAACAGAGGGGACTGCCGCTGGTAAAAGGTTGGCGCCCGAAAGCACCTCCAGACAAGGGGGTGAGGAGGAGTCCCCTACACCCGTAAGCGAAGGAGAGGAGTAAGCCTCCTCTCCGGTTAGAGATATATGGAGGGTCCCCTGAGCAAGCACAGGGAGGGAGACCTCCATTTTTTTGAGGGAGCTGCCCAAGGGCGGCTCCGTCGATGTTATAGGGGAAGTTGGGCATTGTTTTTTTTTTTAAACTCATCATTGGGCATGGTGACCCTCTTTTTGACACGGGATGCAATCCCGCATCACCTCTCGCAGTAGCCCGCACTGCGAGAGGTGCTTACAAGCCCGGCGCCGCCATTTAAGACCACCCCTCCCGCCTGGTGGCCTGGCAGTCCATCGGCATGGCGGCTCCACCTTGAACATGGCGTAAAAAATATATAGATTGTGAATAGGAGAGAAAAAGGGATGTGAGGAAGGTATGGGTGGGGATAAAGCAGGTTGTTAAAAACCAACCTCACAGACCGGAGCTCAGGGGTTAGGGAACATTGTCCCCTCCCCCCTCAGCCCCGATCCGGGACGGTTGACTTAAGAAGGTCAGCATCTACCCTATGAAATTAGAGGCTGACCATTGAAAGTTGTGAGAGAGGTTGTATGTAAAGCGAGGAAACAAGGGTTTTGAAGGAAGGAGAAGAGGCTAAGCTGGTGTCGGATGGGGTGCTGAGTCCCATCGGCACGGCGGCCAGGATGGCAAATCGCCGCGCCCCCGTGGAGGGAGAAAAGCGAGTCTTTTTTATTAGATCTTTTGCTTTTACGAGAGGAAGGCCGGGAATGGACCCGCTTCTCCCTTCCCGCAGCATGAGCGGCCAGGTCAGATGGACCGGCCTCTGCAACGTCCTTCGCTGAGATGGTGAAGGTCCCAGCAGTCATGGGGGCACCGGCCGGAGGAGGAGATCCCTCCCCTCCTTGTGCTGTCTTAGTAGCCCGACCCTTCTGGCGAGGGCCCCGCACAGAAGCAGACTCGGCTCGGTTTTGATGCAGAGCCCAGACAGTGTTAAAATACCATTATCTAATGTTAGTATATCATGGTTTTTTTTCGTTTTTTTTACATGCTATTTTTTAACTAATTCAATTCTACGGAACACACTTCACACTTATCTATATGTGTAACCTTTGACATGAAGGTTAAGTTTTCCCCCAAATATACGCACATGCTTATCTGAACAGGGAAGTGGTGGTGATATTAGACAGTATGCTATTCTCCCGCACTGATGAAAATTATAAACGTATAGGACAGATAGAAAAAGAAAGAGGGAAATCACATTCACTCATTATGTATGAAGTTTTCATCTATGCTCCTACCATGTTATATTTAGACTAATGAAGCACTTATCAAGTCGGGTTTTTTAACAGATTTATTGATGTGCTTTCTACAATACTGTGGGGCAGGCTATTCCACATTTGCATGATCTTAAAAGTGAAGTAATTTTGAGCTATAGTAGAGTTAAAGTGCTTATTCAATAATTTGAAAAAGTTTTGGCGTGTGTTAGCCCTTTCGTCCATCACAAACAATATTCTGTAATTAATATTAGTAAATCCTTTTAAGATTTTGAATACCTCTATTAACTGTCTCCACATAATCGTTTACTTTCAAGGGATAGTAGGTTTAATGAGTGGAGTCTATCTTTGTACAGTTTGCTTCGGATTCCAGGAACTAGTTTAGTAGCCAAAAATTGAACCATATATTCGAGGTGTGTGCACGCACTAGCACTGGCAGAATTATATCTTTCGATTTGAAAGTGAATTTTTGGGCAATAGATCCTTGCATTCAGTTTGCTTTCTTACAAACTTCTGTGCATTGTTTCGATACTTTAAAATCCTCTGAGATTAAAATACCCAGGTCCTTCCTCTCTACTGCTTGATGATGCTTCAAAGGACCGCCCTTTCCTTCTATCTCATTGATGTTGTTTCACAGGAATACTCACATAGTTCCTCTCGGTCAAGATGAGACACCCCCCCTCCAAAAAGTCCTTTTAGGAGACTAAAACTCTGCTTTGGAGGCTCTGGTGTGGAGCATGAAACAAATAAGTTTCTAAGGAGTTCTTGCATATCTTTACTGAAATAAAATGCATTTGATGATATAAGGAATCTTTTGAGATATCTACTATATATATTTTAGACAATAATCTCTCACTTACCAGAACTCAGCAGAGATACTAAATTTTTGGATTTCTGATGGAGAGCAAAGATACATCCCATGTCCATAATTTGTGAAACAGAATGTTCTTGCAATTCTGAAAGTACTGAGTATGTTACCTTCACATAAAAATGCAATTGGGTAAGCAGTATTGTGGATTGGATATAATAATAAAGTATTAGCTTAGAATAGCTAGGAAAAAGTTTACCTCAATTTATAAAGAAATTTGTAATATAGCTAATCCATAAATGTTTTCAGTACACCAAACTTTTTCATCTCTTTAGGCCAGAAAAAGGATAAAAAATTTTCTTAAAGAACTGAAAGATTCTCCTTGCTAAACTCTTAACCTGTAAACTTAAGTGTACAATTGATAAGGATAAGTATAACATATGCATATACATCAGTAATAGGTTTAAATAATGGAGGGAAGAGTCCACAGTCGTCTTTTAATGTGGATAGATTTTGTTTATAGAGAATGAAGAGGGAGGCATTCTGGGTTTTGATCACCATAGAAGCACATTAACTGGGAAACTCAGAGTTTTCACTCTACTTTTAGGCGAATATCTCAATCAAATAGAAACAGCACTCTAATGGAGAGAAGCTCACAATGAAATGCATCTGAACTGAGCAGCACAAAAAGTTTCATTTCAGAGCTATCTCTGCTACAAAATAAACTAATCTTAATCTTGAGATGAAGATATTTAAGGCACTGTATAAAATTAATTCTGCCCATGCAAAAGAGCGATTAACTTTTTTAATGCTGAAACACAGCCACTCAAATGATTCTTTTCAGAGGGATGAAGGGCATGGGGAAATAGGCATATGATGGTCAATCTCTAACTTCAAACCTGTCCTGTTGGCTGTAGTTTTTGTGAAGAAATAACCTCATTTCACTCCAATTTCATTTAGGTGAATAATAGCACTAAAACAAAGAAATTTTAACACTTTGACTTCAAAACAACAAAGAGTGGGAGTTCAAAAGGGTTATTGAGTGATTAAATATTTATTATAAGTTTACATTTGTTGGCAGAAAATTCTTCAATTCAAATAGTGCAGCTGAGTTACTGGGGAGCAACACAGTAAAAATGAAGATATAATAAGTATTTTTATGAGAAGGAGAAAAAATACACAGAAAAAGAGAGAAGCAATAAGTAAGCACAGAGATTTATAATTAAAAAAAGTACAGAAGGAGAGAATGATTGCATATTTCTGTGACAGTGTTGAGACAGGAATTTTTTCAACTATTAGGTTGAGGAATAAGTTCTTGCAGGGTTTTTTTTAATGTTGTGTTGATTTAAGTTTTGTTGACATGATTTGTGTACATATTAAAAAACAATAATAAATAATGAGAGCAAAATTTGCAAATGTTAGGCTACGTCTCTTAACAGCTTTTGCTTAGGCTACGTCTTGAAGTTGAGTAATAAGTCATTGCGGTTTATTTAGAAGTTATGTTAATTTAATTTTTGTTCTGTACCCTCAAAATGGAATGTCAAGTTGAAAGAAAGGCGCATTTTTGACACTTGTTGCTATTCATTTTTAATCGAGACGGGAACAATGCAAACGCAGCCAAAGCTTGTCGCAATATATATTTGTGCTGTGTACGGAGTAAATGCTTTATCAGAAAGGACAGCTCAATGGTGGTTTTAACATTTCAAAAATGGTCATTTCATTCTTAATAATGAAGAATGTTCTGGTCGCCCCATTAAGTTGAATGAAGATCGATTGACTGACCTTCTTCATGAAAATCCTCATCAATCATTAGAGAATTGGTTGTACAATTGGTGTGTGATCATAAAACTGAGTGAATCACCTTCATTCGATGGGAAAAGTTCCAAAACTCTGTGCATGGGTTCCGCATAGTTTGAGCGAAAGCAACAAACTTCAATGCTCCATAATTGCCGCAGGTTTGCTTGCTCGTCACAAGGCTACTCGTGGATATAAGGACAGATTTCTTCACCGCATCATCACTGGCAATGAAAAATGGTGTGTTTATGTCAACATGAACCATCAGAAACAATGGTTTAGCTCCAATAAAAAACCACTTCCGTGATTAAAGCAAGGACTTCATCCACGAAAGACAATGCTGTGTGTGTGGTGGGATTGGGAAGGCATCATTCTTTATGAGCTCCTTATGAACAACGAGATTGTCAATGCAAAACTCTACGTTCAACAAATGTATCAACTCGCCAAAGCTATTTGTGAAAAGCGACCTCATTGACATTATGGAGTCTTTCTGCAACATGACAATGCTCATCTTCACATTGCCAATATGACAAAAGATGCCATCCAAATGCTTAGTTGGGAAATCCTGCCGCATCCTCCATATTCCCCAGACTTGGCTCCATCGGATTTCCATCTGTTCCGATCACTCTCCCACACATTGCGCGGCATTTCTTCAATACTGATGTGGAATTAAGAACCTGGTTAGACGAAAACTTCAAGTCAAAATCCAGAGATTTTCATTGCAGAGGCATTGAAAAACTAGTTGAACATTGGGAAGAAGTTGTAAATAACAACGGAGAATACATTATTGATTAAATTGCATATTGTTATCAATTAAAAATTAAATTTTTCTAAAATTGTTAATGGTAATGAATAAATTTGATAAAATCGCAAAAACTTATTCCTCAACCCAATAAAAAAATGTTACTAAATCTTTTATAATTATCACTCTTTTTATTGAAGTTTTTTTGCAGACCATATCCATTGTGCTGGCTTTACAAGGTGGTTATACCAAAGTCCCCTATTTCTTGTGTCACAAAACAGCAGCAGAGCAGAAAAGCAGCACTTATAAAGAATGTGACTGGCAATCAAGACCTGAACTGGAACCAAGATCATACATTTTATCACATTCTTTGTCAATCTAAATAAGATTTTATTCCCACCACTACACATAAAATGTTAACTAATAAAGAATTTTGTCAGGTGTTCAAAAACAAGCCAAGTTATATGACACAGTGTGGTGGAGCGAATGTGAGTGTGTTTGAAGGGCCATTCTCCGACCACTTTTTCCAATACCCTCTCCCTCCCTCTGTAAGGAATGGGTTATTTTTTTTTTATATATTATAAATTTTTTTCATATTTGTCTAAAATGTTTATTTTTTCTCTCCTACAGCTATTCACAATTTGTAATTTGCCAGGCCACTCTAATAAATTTTACAAGATACAGTAAACACTCGATATAACAAACCTCAATATAATGAATTTCGGATATAATGGACCAAATTTCCTGGCCAAACACCATTGGGTTTAACAGGCAATGTTACAACTAGCCTGAGTGTGTCACATGTCTCCTACAGTGCAAGGTCTGTTATTTCCATTGCTTTTAATGCCCATCAGGTTTAACAAACTTTCAGCTTTAACGAATGAAATCACCCATGACGATACACACTATGTCTTCGACAAGTTCTCCTAGTAGCTGGTACAGATCTCCATCCTTTTCATCGAGTTGGGCAGGAGGTCTATAAAGCACCAGGGTCCTGTATTTGGCAGGACCTATCTCTAGGTCAACACCTAGTAGTTCATGGTCGGATACGATGTTGCAATCCGTAGAGTTGAGAGTATCCTTGACATACAACATCACACCGCCACCCTTTCTGTCTGGCCTATCTTTCAGGAAGAGCTGGTAACCGGGAATCGTGAATTCACCTTCAAAATCTCGGCTTGAGGTTTTTATCCACGATTCTGTTATGGCTACCATTTCGGGTTCTTCCATCGCTACGAGGCCACGGAGCTCAGGAAACTTGTTCCTGATTGACCTCGCATTGAACAGAACTTTCAGGGAGTCCCCGACTGTAGGACTCCCTACGCTCTTCCGTTTCCCGGCTTGTTTGTTGGCGAGGCACCCCTTTTTGCGACCTCTGAGAAGGTCGTTCCTGGAGTAACACTGGTGTACTGGCATACGTCCTCCTTTACTCGGGGTCTGACACTTCTTTGGGTCCGCTCCACAACATCCTGGATCATGTTGGCGAGTGCAGCTTTCCTTTAAAAGAAAGATGCACTCCGGCCCTTTTGTACAGGTCATTTCTCCCGTAAAAGGTGCGGTAGGGGTCTACAAAAAAGACTCCTTCCGCCGTACAAAGATCTCCCAAGCGTTGGTTTATGGAGACGTTCCTCGCGTGAGCATTGTGGGATGGACCTCGTCTTGGGAGTATCCCGACCACGACACGTCTGCGGGTTTTTAGCCCACAGTCGTCAACTCCTCCCATAACCGTGGTCACGATCTTCCCGCTGGCGCCTACTTTACCTCCTCGTAGGTAGAGATCGTTGCCACTTGCCATAAGGGCAACTACTGAGTTCTCAGAGATCTGAGCTTTCTCAGCCTCCACCCTTATTTCTCCGTTCCCCTTTCCTGGAAGGCAGCTTACCTTCACACTGGTGCGAAGGCGGGCCGCTAGCAAGGGTTGTAGATCCCGCGCTTGGGAGTCACCGATCACGATGACCCTCGCGCATTTGGGTTCAGAGGACAGAGGCATCCCTTTCATTATGGGCTATTTCGATTCCTCGTTCTTCCCCACTTTTTGGGGTTTTTTTCTTCTTCGTTTTTTCTTCCGTTTCTACTTTCTCTTCTGTTTTATTTACTGTTTTTCCTTTCTTACTCTTCCTTTTCTTCTTTTTAACGCCCTGAGTAACCCCAGCAGCTGCTGGCTCTGGGACGTCGGATGGTTGGCCTATCTCTATCGACGCGGTGCATGAGGGCCCAACAGAGGAGCCATCCGCGTCGTTGGGAGTTTCTTGTTGCTGTTGCTCTACCTTGGTGGCTTTGATCTCTGCAACGATGGCTTCGAGATGATTTAAAAAGTTCCTTAAGCTCCTGAAGTTCTGCCCTTAGGACGTAGTACGTGCAGATACTTCCAGGGTGGCATTTTGAGAAACACCTCTCTGGAAAATCTACGCACCACTTGTCCTTTTGGCATGTCGAGCAGGTATACTTTAACGCAACAGGTTATTTCTTTCCAGTCATGCTGAACACTTTATATCTCTGAATACTACGTAACCACTCAATAAAAAAGAAAAGGGATGGTGAGTTGGCCCCGCGTGAGTCGCTCCCGCCTATCGATCGGAGAGGTTTCGGATCTTTCAGAAGGCACGCTCCTTGTGCTGCTGTTGGTCCGACCGAGTCGTCAAACCTCGGCGTGCCATGGCTCCCAACCAAGCAGCACTGACGGTCCACGAAGTGGCCATAAATTTCTCACCAGGTGAACAACGGAGCACACCCCGTACTAAACTCCTACTAGTTCCCTTCACGACGGCCAAGATCTCGGAGCAGCGTTCAATGGATATCCCGCCACACCAAGAGACTCGACCCAAGGTTTTTTAATGGCTTGACAACCAACCTGGCAAAAAAGGGCCGTCACCTCGGACCGATGCTACCAGAGGCACCCGTGAGGAAGAGCGAAACTCTGATACGGTCGCAGAGTCCACGCGGACTCTTTGGCGCGCTCATTCTCCGCAATTTCTACATGTCCAGGAACCCAGCAGAAGATAATCTAGACACCCACCCGGCTCGCCAAAACCGTGGCGTCACGGATATCGCGAATCAGGGGATGCGGAGATTCCAATGCCCCGAGAGCGCTCAGGGCGCTTTGTGAGTCGCTATAGATCACAATCCGGTCTCCGAACCGGGCACGTCGCGTAATCTCCCGTACCGAGTGGTGTAATGCCACCAGCTCGGCCGTGAAGACAGACGCAGCGCCTAGCAGAGCCCCGCTGACTTCAAACAGAGGGGATACGGCGTGGAAGCCGTTCCCCTCTTGGGACTTGGAGTCAACCGTATACACTCGCACGGTTCCAGCGTGACATGAGGTGTGCTCCAAAAAGGTTGAACGCAATACTCCCGGCGCCGTACAAGCTTTGGGAGCAGAGGCGTGGCGACAAATAGCCAAATGTGGTACCATCCAGGGTAGCGTCCTGGGCAGAACCAGGGACGCCACCGGCCCGAGAGCTATATCTAGCTCTCGAAGGAGTTTCCTAGCCCTAAACCAAAGAACTTAGGGTATGACTGGCGTCGAGATCAGCTGCGGATGCAGTGAAAGCTGTTGGCGACTGAGGGAGGCACCGGGCTCACGCGTACAGGCGAGTGATGCACTGCACGCGGCGAAGAGCGAGTGGCAACTCCACAGCATCGACCAACAGGCTCTCAATAGGGAAAGTGCGGAAGGCACCAGTCGGAAGGCGAAGGCCGGTGTGGTGAATCGAATCCACTTTCCGCAATAAACGCTCGGCTGCGGATGCATAAAACTCGCATCCGTAGTCAAGCTTCGAACGAACAAAGAATCGATAAAAAAGTAGGGCAGTAGCCCTATCAGCGCCCCAAGCGCTGAACGTCACGGAACGGAGAATATCAATGGCACTGGTACAAAAGACCCTAAGGCTGCGAATATGAGCCTCCCAGGTGAGGCGTCGGTCGAATACAAGACCAAGGAAACGGTGCGACTCAACCACATCCAGGCGCACCCCATTAAGAAACAAATCTGGGTCGGGGTGGAGCCGTGGATGGCGGCAGAAGTGCACCACCTTAGTCTTGGCCAAAGAAAACCGAAACCTGTGCGCTTCGGCATAGCGAGAGACGCGGTTCAATGCCTGTAGGAGTCGACGCTCCAGAGTTGGCATCTGGGCCGCGCCAAAATAAATCGAAAGGTCGTCCACGTAGAGCGTAGCGAGAACATCTTCGGGCAGCACCAAGGTGATGCCGTTGATGCTCAGGGCAAAGAGTGTGCCACTGAAGATACTTCCCTCCGGGACACCCTCTTCCTGTCCTTTGGGCTGGAGAGAGCTCCCCCCACCTGTACGCGGAATCGATGATCTCACAAAAATTCAGATATAAAGACTAGGAGGCGTCCCCTCACCCCCATCGTGTGGAGAGTCTCCATGATTCCGTATCACCATGTGGTATCAAAGGCCTTCTCCAGATCGAAAAACACCGTGGCGTAGTGCTGTCTACGAAGGAAGGCCTCGCAGACGGCATTTTCCAGTCGGAGCATAGCATCCGACGTGGAGTGGAACTTGCGGAAGCCGCACTGTGCAGAAGACAGATGGCCTCCGCTGTCCAGTAAAAAGGCTAGTCTAATATTAGCCAATTTTTCCATCAACTTGCACACGCAAGAGTTTAGAGAGATTGGGCGGAAACCGGTCAGAGTAGAGTAATCTCTCCCCAGGTTGCGAAAGGCGAGCACAGTAGCGATTCGCCAGGAATCTGGGAGAAGACCCTCCACCCAGATCCTGTTGAACAAATCTAACAGAAAGGCCATGTCTCGCTCACCCAGGTGTCAAAGCATGGCGTACGGGACATCGTCCGGACCATGGGCGGTGTCCGCGCACGAAGCGAGACCGGAACGCAACTCACTCACAGTAAACCTGTCGTTGAAGGGTTCTCCGTCTCTGGAGGTAAAGTCCAGCCGGCGGCCTTCTGCGACATGACGACGTGCATTGAATGATGGCGGAGCAGCATCCCGGGTAGAGAATGCAAAAAAAGCAGTTGCGAAGGATTCCGCCACGGACAGGGGGCCGAGATTGCGGTCCCATTCTCCTGGAGAACGGGAGGGGAAGCCTGCGAGAACTTGCCCCGAATCCTTTTGACTCGCTTCCACACCTCTGCTAAAGGGTTCTTCCCGTTAAGTGAAGACACGTATGCCCGCCAAGAAGAGCGGCGGGCGTGCTTCGATATATACCGGAACCTAGCCCTAGCCCGACGAAATTTAGCGACATTTAAGTAGTTCGGGCGGCGCTTATAGGCATAGCGCTTCTGTTTGAAGGCCTTCTCACACTCGGCTGACCACCATGGACGTGGTCGGCGTGCAAACGGCCAGACGTTCTAGGAATAGTAGTCAAGCCCGCGGCGATGAGGTTGCCGGAGAAGAACTCAACGGCCTCATCTACCGACCTAAACTCCTCGACTGAGATAGAGAATTCAGTCATTTCCGGAAATGCAGGCCACCGCACCCACGCCAAGCACTACCGGGGTAGGCTCTCAGGCGACAGTTGCCCTGAAAATGATAATTAAATGGTAAAAGTGATCACTACCATAGAGGTCATCGACCACCCCCAAATCAAAATCAGGCTGTGCATCCGAAGAGCACAAAGATAGATCAAGGCAAGAAAATGAAGCGGTTCTCGGGCAGTGATGCGTAAACTCATCCACGTTTAGGACACTCATCTCAAGGTCTTCGATCAGATCGGCAAGGAGACATCATGCCGGGTGTAAACCGCGCATCCCCCAGCCCGGCCATCTCGTAGTGGTGGAGTCGCAAGACCCTTATACCACGGGAGGGAGGGCAGGGAACACGCGCCTATCATGGTCTCCTGCAGAAAGATAGCTAACGGGTAACAGGACGAGACGATCCTCCGCAGCTCCTTCCAGTTGGCCCGGAGTCCACGGCAATTTCATTAAAGGAATATGCCCTCCAGGCCTAGCTCGGAGGATACGCGGGGGCCCTCCTCGAACAGAAGACCCTCACGGGAATGGCTGTACGCTTCCCGGAGGCAGAACCTCGAGCGCTGTCGCCTTCGAGGACTTATTGGAGGAGGTTGGGCCCGCCATGCAAGTCTTTTCCTCAAACCCCCGCCTCGAAACCTCAGGCGGGCGTTGCGGCTTCGGAGGCGGGGGGCCCTCTTTTCGAGGAACCACCGTCTCCGAGCAACTCGCTCCACCACTAGGCATGAGCGAAGGGACCGAAGCTCCTTTGTTGCTGTCCTCCTTTCGGGGGACAGCTTTAAGAACCCCGGAAGATGGCCTAGCAACCAAGTTCAGGGATGTTGCCTCTTGTGAATCTAACGCTCGGTGGAGGCGCGTGGCCGTTTCGCCTTACGGGAAAGGGTCACGCTGGGGGAAGAGGGGAAAGCCCTGGTTTTAGCCGGGGCTGGGTGTGAACCCTTTTTGCCGCCAGCTTTACCATGGGAGCGCCCGAGTTGAGTAGAGTCCGCAGAAGTGCTCCGAATAGGCGCGGAAACAACCTTGCTCGTTGGCCTGGATGGGCCAGGAGCAAAGGGTGCCTTTCTAAATATTGAGGCATATGACGTCCCAGGCATAGCCGGGCGCGCCAGGACCAAGTCCTTTGCCTCGCGGAATGAGAGTCGATCCTGGGCCTGAACGGGCAGGATTTCTTTCTCAAGGAGATATGCACTACATTGCATCGAAGAAGCGGGGTGCGGCTCTCCGCAATTGACACACTTGGCCACACACGATTTGGACTTATCGTGTGCGGCTTTGGAGCAATTTACACAAACTTCGGGTGACCTCGACGTTGCACGTTTACAAGATAGATTCGTATGGCCGAAGTGGTGACAGTAATACCACCGCTGCAGCAGTGGCACGAATGCCTTCACGCGGTAGCGGTACCAACCGGCACGCACCGACTCAAGGAGCTTGTCACAGTCGAACATGACGAAGAGTGTAGGGGTGGGTCTCGAGGCCCCTCCCTGTTTTCTCATCACACGTTCGACCTTGACCGCCCCATGGTCGGCCAGCTCTATGGTGATGTCCTCAATGGAGTAGTCAACGAGTTCCCTCGGATAAACTACTCCTTTCACAAAGTTCATGGTAGAGTGCGGCGTCACACTCACAGGGGTGCCATTAAGTGTCCGAAGAGCACTTATCTTGGCCGCCTCGGCGGGATTCGCCGCATTCGCCAGAAGGCTCCCGTACGAGAAACGGGTCACCTTCGGCTCTCTACCAATTACACTAGCTAATCCTCTCCTCCGATGGATTATGTTGCCCTTGTCCAACCTGGTGCCATTAGTGGATCGAATAACGAGGAAGTATTTGAAGCCAGCCTTGTGTACTTTTAGTCTTTGTCTTAGTCATGGGCTCTGCACCCGGGGGTGCAGATGGGCCGGATGTGCCGATCTTGGCTTGGTCACTTGCCAAAGTGGCAGCAGATCCATCCGTTCCCATAGCCCACGCGGATGGAGAGGAGCCCTGAGTCTTCTTAGTCTTTTTCTTTTTTGGAGAGGATGGTGGGGAATGAACCCGCTTCTCACCTCCGCCGGCAGAAGCCCCTAGGCCAGATGGACCGGCCTCAGCCAGGTCCTTCTCCAAAATGGAGAAGGTCCTAGTGGTCGCAGGGGCACCGGTCGGAGGAGATCCCTCCCCTCCTTGTACTGCCTCAGAAACTCTAGCCGTTTAAGGATGACCTTGCATAGGGGCGGATTTGGGTTCGGTGTTTGATGCTCAGCTTGGATTTCCCCCGATGGAAGGCCCTCCCGTCTGAGGATGGGTTTCCTCAAGGACCATGTTTATCACAGGAGGGCCCTCCAGTTGGCCATCCCCTCCCAGGACATCGCAGGTCCCCTTGGCAGTGTCGCCAGTCTTGTGGGGGGAGGCACATGCCTTGACCCTGGCAAGGTTTAAAATTCTTGCCAGCAGGTCTTTTGAGGGAAGCTACCGAAGGGGCCTGGCTTCCCTCTCCCCAATAAGTGGATTTGCCTTACCGAGCCGCTTACACGAGGGGCGGTTGGCAATGGGCTGCCTGCTGGCTTTCTTGGCAGTCCCCGTGGAAAGAACGGAGAGGACTGCCGCTGGAAAAAAGGGAGGTACCCGAAAGCAGCTCCAGAGAAGGGGTTGAGGGGGAGTTCCCTACTCCTGTAGGTGAAGGAGAGGAGTAAGCCTCCTCTCCAGTTAGAGAGATTTGGACGGTCCCCTGCGCAAGCACAGGGGTGGGACCTCCATTTTTTTGGTGGAGCTGCCCGAGGGTGGCTCCGTTGATGAGCAATGGGAAGTTGAGGGTTGATTTTTTCTTTGTTCATCATCGGGCATGGTGACCCTTAATTTTCTGCGGGACGAAATAGCGCATCGCCTCTTGCAGTAACCCACACTGCAAGAGGTGCTTACAGGACATGCAGAGTTAGGCGCCGCCATTTGGGACCACCCCTCCCGCCTGGTGGCCTGGCAGTTCATCGGCATGGCGGCTCCACCTTGAACATGGTGTAAATTTGATAGAATGTGAATAGGAGAGGAAAAGGTATGTGAGGAAGGTATGGGTGGGGATGAAGCAGGTTGTTAAAAACCAACCACCCCAGACCTGAGCTCAGGGATTAGGGAACATTGTCCCTTCCCCCCTCAGCCCCGATCCGGGACGGTTGGCTGAGAAGAAGGTCAACATCTACCCTGTGAATTTAGAGGCTGACCAGAGAAAGTTGTGGGAGAGGTTGTATGAAAAGCAAGGAAACAAGTGTTTTGAAGGAAGGAGAAGAGGCTAAGCTGGGGTGGGACGGGGTGCCCAGTCCCCTCAGCACAGCGGCCAGGATGGCAAATCGCCGCGCCCCTTATGGGGTGGCCCACTACAACAGAAGAACTTGGTGATGCCAGAGAGCAATTAAAGATATACCTGGCTTTATTAGAGTCTAGAATCACAAACATGGTGGTGATCACTCAGATATATTTTCAATATTTGTTAGTTGTCTGCTCTGAATAAATAAACATTAATTTCATACATTTTTTATATTTCATTTTCAAATTTGTATACAATATAAATTTTTTCTCTTACACCACCCATAACGTGACTGCCACCGAAGGTATAAGTCGCTGCAATTAATACAACTAAAAGTAGATTTGAATGAAGAAAACTAGTAATATATTTACATAATAATCTTTGGCATCATCCCCACAAATTTCAAGTGTAGACCTGTGTTATTATTGGGAGAAAACTCCTTTTCTTAAGTGATTAGGGAAAACATAATCAGATAGAAAGGTGCACTTATCGGTATCATTGTAAACCCCTTTTTAAAAAAAATGAAGAGGATCAGCAAGGATCTCATCACTCAGAACTAATATTCATTATCCGCTACATTGCCCGTTCTTAAGGTCTCTTGCATTTGAAGTTAGGAGTGTTTATAGAGTTGCTAGTTATTACTGTTTCTAGTATATTTAAGCAAAGCTCTTTCTTATATAGCAAATATGATAGATTGCAAGAGGAGAGTTTTGTATAGTTATCTGCAATTTGACTTCATTCAGCAATACACATGAATGAAAAGGATATATATTGCTAAAAAATAAATTATCATGATTTCTTTTTAAAAAACACTAAAATTATAAAATAGCTTAACATATATTTTCCTAATTCAGGACCAAGTGTTGAATTTACAGAACTTTTAACAATATTTATAAAAAATGAAAACAGTTTTGTAGATATCTAATACTTTAGGTTGAAGGGCAGTAAGAAATGAGACATCTCCATTTCTACAAGTACACTTGAAGTGAACCTTCTCTAAGACCATCTTCGCATATTACAAGTAATCGTTGTCCATTCATTTAAGGTCATTTTCTGTTAGTTTTCATAGCTTTGGATTGCATTTTTTTCAAATACTCCTTTGCAACTTTCCTTTCTATTCAATTATATCAAATTTCATCTTATTCTCAATTCTAATCCATGCATAATCCATCTTTCATAACTATTATGATGGTATTCATATTTACAAAATAACCTTGGGTGACACCAAGCTAACCCATCGATACCTTATGTATCGACAGCTCTTCCCACCTACAACCCTTGTTAAGCCAGGCTTTGTATTGAAATGAGTACCTTTATTTTTTTTAGCACAGATGCAATTATTAGAGGAATTAGAATTTAAAAGGAAAAGGAAGAAGAATTAGTTAAGGAATAGTAAAATAAGGCATGAACAGCAAAGGAATCAAAAGGAGGACCCTTAAGACTGGCCACTTCAACTTTGGGATATTGACCAGAGGGTGTATTTGACACCACAAACTCAGTAGCACTAGATAAAAATCCAATAGAATAGCGAAATATTGGATACTCAAAAACACCCTGATTGTTCTGGAAAATACCTTTGAATTAAGAAACAAAGATTTCATAAACTTTTACAAAGTTGAAGAAAAGCGTCGGCATGTGTTGAAGCTTATGACCATTTCTGAAACAGAATTCTATTCAACAGTTCCATGTTCAATGCATGCATTAAATCAGGGTAATACTTCAGAATAGACACTCAGTTGCTTTCTGAATTTTGTCCCATAATGATTCATTCTCTTTTCCACCAAACCCAACCAAAATTAAATTAATTGGGGTGTGTGGGGGGAGGCAAGTCTCACACCATAAAAGGAGTTGTAGAGGCACCCCCCCCTCTCCATCCCAATTTAATTAAGGAAAAATGAAAGGATGAAAAAAATGGCAGAAGTGATGTTATAAGGAAAAACAAAGCAAATATTTGCTTTAAATATTTGTAGATAGTACTTAGTTAATTATTATTTTTTATATAAATTTTTAATAGTTTTTGCACTTTCCTTTTTGTTTATATATATTTTTTTTCCATTTGTTACTGGAACTAGTTTCTTTCTTTAGTTTTAACAATTTTCTCCCATTACTATTTTGTTACTTATTTTTCCTTATTTTATTTCATTATATTTTTGATTACATGAATATTTATGTCTCTTATAATTAAATACTTCAAATTCCAAGTGAAGCAACAATACATTTATGGATGCTGAACAAAAGGTTTACATTCATTATGGGGTAAAATAAAGGGGGCAAAAATTCAACAAAGTCTCTCTTCTTAAAAATGACATAAATCAGTGTTAAATATGGTTTGCCAATATACCTCATCTCAAAGGAGACAGAGTGAGGAAGAGAAAAAAATTTAAAACATTTAGAAATAACAGTTCACAGATTAGCACTAATATTTTTCTTTATGTTTTAGATACTTGTATTTAGGACAAAGATTGCTCTCCCAGAACCTCTCATTAAAATAACAAAGCCAAGCTTCCCATTGGCTCACTCTGCCTCTGTTAAATATATAAAAGTAGGAAATTGAAAATGAATCCACATCAGAAGCTACAGATAAATAATCATGCATATGAACAAGTACACTAAAAGGCAATCCATTTTCTATCAAAGGCTACATAAGTCTGAAATGATGATGTTTAATGAACAATTTTCAAACTGCATTTGTGAGAGATTGCTTTCATAGACCTTGATAGGAACAGGAAAACCTGAATCAAAAGATGTGCTCATTCAACTGGTAGACAACCATGCAAGACTTACTGATTTGCATCTTCATTTACGAACATTTGCTGGCCCCAAATGGACAACATGGGATCAACAATCCCTTTCTTTCTCGTCTGAAAACTAGGGTGTGGGGAAGATACTTGAGTCATAGAATAGATACAGTGAGTGGTTTCAGTACCTTGTGATAAATATATTACGACTTACGCTTTAGATGGGGGTGATGGTGAACATAGAAATTACCTTAGTACCTCTCCCTATCCCACCCTCACTTATGACCTTGAATTAATAGCTAATGCAAGTCAATTGCAGACACAAATCAAGCTAAAATATAAATATATGCAATATGACAAGGAACCTGAGGAGAGAAAGCAACCCTATACATGGAAGGTGGCATTACACATCTATAATTCGACAGCAGAACTAAAGAATATGATTAATGTAGGAGTAAAAGTCTATGCAAGGTAGAAAATAAAATGGAATGTCTATATATAAGATACTTCCATTAAACAAGTCAACAAATAAACATTAAAGCTGAAATAAAAAGAAAATCCTCCAAATGTCGTTAGTAAGTACTGTGATAGCAATAGTTTGTAATGAGTTCCAGAAATCAAAAATGTTACAGATCGAATGTAATTAGCAAGGCTTTTTAAACACATTTCAAAAGACAGAATGATATACACTTTTGATCAGAAGTTTCAAAACACCTAGCAAAATTGTTCAATTTTGTATCATTTCCCACCATGAAAGAAAATAGTTGCAAAATATAGCTATACTTCAGTTAAAGCCATGTGATATGTAGGCCAAACTTAATCTTTGTGGCCTCTGTGCTACTCTTCATTGAGGAGGCAGCTCCAGGAGTGCTATCACATACCCTAGGTGGGTCAATAGTTTCCTCAGCGAAGTGGTGTGTGTGTGTGTTTCATGCTAGTGTGAGGTTAGTGCAGATGGAGAGAAAGTGTTTGGTGTCATCTTTGTCTGGGTTAAATCTTATGTATGTTGGTGGTCAAGGTTAATTTGATTTTAGTGTTGGAATACATAAGAGTGGCGTGATTTTAAATGGGCTAAAATTACTGTGTTCTGTGTCATGATCTCTCTGAATACTCTATTTGAAGAGGGTTTTTTTTCTTGTTTCCTTTATTATCAACTATCTGGAAAGTTTTCCAGATAGGTGCCTAATGCCTACAATCTCAAGTCTAATGAGTGGCAACAATAAAATAACAGAAGGAAAAAAACACTAAACCAGAAAAAACAACAAAATAAACAAATAAACAAACAAACAAAGCAAAAGCAAAAAGGAAGCACACTCAGGCATCGAGAGAAGCCCCCCTCCCACGAATAATATCCATGGTGAAGGTACAAGAGACCCTAAAAGTACGAATGAGTCTCCAAGGTGAGGAGTCGGTCAAAAACAAGACCATGGAAACTGCAAATTCAAAACTTCCAGACGATTTTTTAATTTTATAAAGCCCATCTGGCAACTACCCACTTGGGCATAAGTCGCCGAAAAACACGACAGCCGAGAACTAGGCTACTTTAAAAAAAAATATATGAAAACATAACGATATAAATTGAAAACTTAACAATCAGGAAGAAATCTCCGGCAGCGGGGAGAGGTCCCCCTCACCCCGGTGCAGGGGAGTGCAACCTACAAAACAACAATATCAAACGAAAAACAAAAAGAACCTTAAATAAAGGGGAGAAGCCTGGCCTCCCCCCAAAAGTCAACAAGACCACAAGTCAATGTGCACGAACTCGTCCCGAGCACAAGGGACAGGCGGTAGCGACCCCGCCCATCCCGGTACTGGGACAAGTGTCGTGCGCGAAGATTACCCAGACTGGGACATTCGACAAGAATGTGCCGAACAGTCTGGGGGACGACGCAGTCGTTGCAATAGGGCGCAGGCGAGCGCTCCATCAGATAGCGATGCGTCACACGAGTGTGCCCGATTCGGAGACGACAGAAAGCAACCTGAAGCCGCCGCGGCATTGAGGGATAGGTCCATGGGAACAGTCGCGGTGCAATGGCACGCAACTTCAAGTTCCCTTGGACCGTCTCCCATCTTCTTTGCCAAGCAGTCCGAAGAGCTGCCCGTATATCCGCCATGTAGTCAGTGTGAGAAAGAGCGAAACCCTGGACCGGTCGCAGAGTCCTCGCGGACTCTTTGGCGCCCTCATTCCCCGCAATTCCTAGATGTCCAGGAACCCAGCAGAAGATAATCTCGACATCTGCCCGGCTCGCTATAAACCGTGGCGTCACAGATATCGCGAACCAGGGGATGCAGATTGCAATGCACCGAGAGCACTCAGGGCGCTTTGTGAGTCGCTATAGATCACAATCCGGTCTCCGAACCGGGCACGTCGCGTAATCTCCCGTATCGAGTGGTGTATTGCCACGAGCTCAGCCGTGAAGACAGACGCAGCGCCTGGTAGAGCCTCGCTGACTTCAAACAGAGGGAATACGGCGTGGAAGCCGACCTCCTCTTGGGACTTGGAGCCATCCGTATACACTCGCACGGTTCCAGCGTGACACGATGTGTGCTCCAAAAAGGTCGAACGCAATACTCCCGGCGCAGTACAAGCTTTGGGAGCAGAGGCGTGGCGACAAATAGCCAAATGCGGTACCGTCCAGGGTGGCGTCCTGGGCAGAACCAGGGGCGCCACCAGCCCGAGAGCTATATCTACATCTCGAAGGAGGTTCCTAGTCCTAAACCCAAAGGGTTTAAGGTATGACTGGCGTCTCTCGGCGGCATAGGCACCATCGAGATCAGCTGCGGATACAGTGAGAGCTGTTGGCGACTGAGGAAGGCGCCGGGCTCGCGCGTACAGGCGAGTGATGCACTGCACGCGGCGCAGAGCGAGTGGCATCTCCCCAGCATCGACCAACAGGCTCTCAATGGGCAAAGGGCGGAAGGCACCGGTCGCAAGGCGAAGGTCGGTGTGGTGGATCGATTCCACCTTCCGCAATAAACGCTCAGCTGCGGATGCATAAAACTCGCATCCGTAGTCGAGCTTCGAGCGAGCAAAGGATCGATAAAAAAGTAAGGCAGTAGCCCTATCAGCGCCCCAAGCGCTGAACGTCACTGAACGGAGAATGTCCATAGCGCGGGTACAAAAGACCCAAAGGCTGCGAATATGAGCCTCCCAGGTGAGGCGTCGGTCGAATACAAGACCAAGGAAACGGTGCGACTCAACCACATCCAGGCGCACCCCATTAAGAAACAAATCTGGATCGGGATGAAGCCGTGGATGGCGGCAGAAGTGCACCACCTTAGTCTTGGCCAAAGAAAACCGAAACCTGTGCGCTTCAGCATAGCGAGAGAAGCGATTCAATGCCTGGTGGAGTCGACGCTCCAGAGTTGGCATCTGGGCCGCGCCAAAAGAGATCGAAAGGCCGTTCACGTAGAGCGTAGCGAGAAAATCTTCCGGCAGCACCGATTCGATGCCGTTGATGCTCAGGGCAAAGAGTGTGACACTGAGGACACTTCCCTGCGGGACACCCTCTTCATGCTCCTTTGGGCCGGAGAGGGCTCCCCCCACCCGTACGCGGAATCGACGATCTCGCAAAAATTTAGATATAAACATTGGGAGGCGTCCCCTCGCCCCCATCGTGTGGAGAGTCTCCATGATACGGTATCGCCATGCGGTATCATAGGCCTTCACCAGATCGAAAAACACTGTGGCGTAGTGCTGTCTACGAAGGATAGCCTCGCAGACGGCATTTTCCAGTCGGAGCAGAGCATCCGACGTGGAGTGGAACTTGAGGAAGCCGCACTGTGCGGAAGACAGATGGCCTCCACTTTCCAGGAAAAAGGCTAGTCAAACATTTACCAATTTCTCCATCAACTTGCACACGCAAGAGGTTAGAGAGATTGGGCGGAAACCGGTCAGAGTAGAGTGATCTCTCCCCGGTTTGCGAAAGGCGAGCACAGTAGCGATTCGCCAGGAGTCTGGGAGAAGACCTTCCACCCAGATCCTGTTGAACAAATCTAACAGAAAGGCCATGCCTCGCTCACCCATGTGTCGAAGTATGGCGTACGGGACATCGTCCGGACCATGGGCGGTGTCCGCGCACGAAGCGAGAGCGGAACGCCACTCACTCACAGTAAACTTGTCGTTGAAGTGTTCTCCGCCTCTGGAGGTAAAGTCCAGAGAGTGGCCTTCCGCGACATCACGACGTGCATTGAATGCTGGCGGAGCAGCATCCTGGCTAGAGAATGCGGAAAAAGCGGTCGCTAAGGATTCCGCCACGGACGCGGGGTCCGAGACTGCGGTCCCATTCTCCTGGAGAACGGGAGGGGGGTCCTGCGAGAACTTGCCCCGAATCCTTTTGACTCGCTTCCACGCCTCAGCTAAAGGGGTCTTCCCGTTAAGTGAAGACACGTATGCCCGCCAAGAAGAGCGGCGGGCGTGCTTCGAAATATACCGGAACCTAGCCCTAGCCCGACGAAATTCAGCGACAGTGAAATCGTTGGGGCGGCGCTTATAGCGCATGTAGGCATACCGCTCCTGTTTGAGGGCCGTCTCACAGTCAGGCCCACGGCGATGAGGTTGCCGGAGAAGAACTCAACGGCCTCATCTGCCGACCTAAACTCCTCGACTGAGATAGAGAATTCAGTCATTTCCTGAAATGCAGGCCACCGCGCCCGCGCCAAGCACCACTGAGGTGGGCTCTCAGGCGGCAGTTGCCCTGAAAATGATATTTGAATGGGAAAGTGATCACTACCATGGAGGTCATCGACCACCCCCCAATCAAAATCAGGCTGTGCATCCGAAGAGCACAAAGATAGGTCAAGGCAAGAAAATGAAGCGGTTCTCGGACAGTGATGCGTAAACTCATCCACGTTTAGGACACCCATCTCAAGCTCTTCGATCAGATCGGCAAGGACTTGTCCCCTGGGATTTATGGAGTAATCTCCCCAGAGAGGATGCCTGCCGTTCAGATCTCCAAGCAAGAGATAGGGCCTCGGCAACCGTGCCACGACGCGGCGGAAGTTCCCCGCGTCGAAGTCAGCTGACGGTGGAATGTACGCAGAAATGATAGTATACCTCCTATCCAGGTGCAGCTGCACAGCCACTGCCTGAAAGGAGGTATCTAAAGAGAAAGGAAGAACGGAGACATCATGCCGGGTGTAAACTGCACATCCCCCAGCCCGGCCATCCCGCGGTGGTGGGGTCGCAAGACCCTTATACCCACGAAGGGTGGGTAGGGGGCACGCGCCTAGCATGGTCTCCTGCAAAACGATAGCTAACGGGGAACGGGACGAGACGAGCCTCCGCAGCACCTCCCAGTTGGCCCGGAGTCCACGGCAATTTCATTGAAGGAATATGCCCTCCAGGCCTAGCTCGGAGGAGACGCGGGGGCCCTCCTCGAACTCAAGAATTGCCGTACGCTTCCCGGGGGCAGAACCCCAGGCGCTGTTGGCCGGACAAAGCGCTGTCGCCTTCGAGGACTTATCGGGGGAGGTTGGGCTCGCCCTGCGAGTCTTTTCCTCCCTCCGCCTCGAAACCTTAGGCGGGCGTTGCGGCTTCGGAGGCGGGGGGCCCTCTTTTCGAGGAACCACCGTCTCCGAGCAACTCTCTCCACCTCGAGGCGTCGGCGAAGTGGCCGAAGCTCCTTGGTTGCTGTCCTCCTTTCGGGGAACAGCTTTAGGAACCCCGGAAGATGGCCTAGCGATCATCTTCATGGGTGTTGCCTCCTGTGAGTCTAACGACTCGGTGGAGGCGCGTGGCCGTTTCGCCTTACGGGAAACGGTCACGCTGGGGTAAGAGGGGGGAGCCGTGGTTTTAGCCGGGGCTGGGTATGAACCCTTTTTGCCGCCAGCTTTACCAGGGGAGCGTCCGGGTTGGGTAGAGCCCGCAGAAGGGCTCCGAATGGGCGCGGAAACAACCGTGCTCGTCAAACTGGATAGGCCAGGAGCAGAGGGTGCCTTTCTAACTATTGAGGCATATGACGTCCCAGGCAGAGCCGGGCGCGCCAGGACCAAGTCCTTTGCCTCGCGGAATGAGAGTCGATCCTGGGCCTGAACGGCCAGGATTTCTTTCTCAAGGAGATATGCACCACATTGCTTCGAAGAAGCGGGATGCTGCTCTCCGCAATTTACACACTTGGCCACACACGATTTGGACTTATCGTGTGCGACCTTGGATTAATTTACATAGACTTCAGGTGACCCCGACTTTGCACGTCTACATGAGCGATTCGTATGGCCGAAGCGGTGACAGTAATAGCACCGCCGCGGCAGTGGCACGAATGCCTTCACGCGGTAGCGGTACCAACCGGCACGCATTGACTCAGGGAGCTTGTCACAGTCGAACGTGACGAAGAGTGTATGGGTGAGTCTCGAGGCCCCTCCCTGTTTTCTCATCACACGTTCGACCTTGACCACCCCATGGTCGGCCAGCTTTAGGGTGATGTCCTCAATGGAGTAGTCAACGAGTTCCCTCGCATAAACTACTCCTTTCACAAAGTTCATGGTAGAGTACGGCGTCACACTCACCGGGGTGCCATGAAGTGTCCGAAGAGCACTTATCTTGGCCACCTCGGCGGGATTCGCCGCATTCGCCAGAAGGCTCCCGTCCGAGAAACGGGTCACCTTCGGCTCTCTACCAATTGCACTAGCTAATCCTCTCCTCTGATGGATCATGTTGCCCTTGGATAACATGGTGCCATCAGTGGAGCGAATAACGAGGAAGCGTTTGAAGCCAGCGTGCTCGAAAACGCCAGGTAACCTCTGAATCAGGGGCCCCGATGTCATCGAGGCTCCGCCCTGTGCACTCTTGGTCTTAGTCTAGGTCAGGGGCTCCGCACACGCAAGGGTATTGGGGCCGGATGTGCCGATCTTGGCTTGGTCACCTACCAAAGTGGCAGCAGACCCATCCGTCCCCGCGGATGGAGAGGAGCCCCGAGTCTTTTTGGTCTTTCTTGTCTTTTAATTCTTCTTTTTAGGAGAGGAGGGCGGGGAATGAACCCGCTTCTCACCTCCGCCGGCAGAAGCCCGCATGCCAAATGGACCGGCCTCAGCCAGGTCCCTCTCCGAAATGGAGAAGGTCCCCGGTAGTCGTAGGGGCACCTGTCGGAGGAGATCCCTTCCCTCCTTTGAGGAGGGGAGGGAGCCGTTTGAGGATGACCTTGCATAGGGGCGGATTCGGGTTCGGTGCTTGGCGCCGAGCCCGGATCCTCCCCCATGGAAGGCCCTACCGTCTGAGGCTGGGGTTCCTCAAGGAACATGTGTGTCACAAAAGGGGCCTCCAGTTGGCCATCCCCCTCCCAAGACATTGCAGGTCCTGTTGGCTGTATTGTCAGTAGTCTTGTCTGGGGAGGCACAGGCCTTGACCACGGCAAGGTTTAATATTCTTGCCAGCAGGTCTTTTGAGGGAAGCTACCGAAGGGGCCTGGCTTTCCTCTCCCCCCTAAGGGGGTTTGCCCTACCGAGCCGCTTACACGAGGGGCGGTCGGCAGTGGGCTGCCTGCTGGCTTTCTTGGCAGTCCCCTTGGAAAGAAAAGAGGGGACTGCCGCTGGAAAAGGGGAGGTGCCCGAAAGCACCTCCAGAGAAGGGGGTGAGGGGGAGTCCCCTGCACCCGTAAGCGAAGGAGAGGAGTAAGCCTCCTCTCCGGTTAAAGAAATATGGAGGGTCCCCTGCGCAAGCACAGGGGAAAAGGGGGCCTCCATCTTTTCTGTGGAGCTGCACGAGGGCGGCTCCGTTGTTGTTATAGGGGGAATTAAGGGAAGATGTTGTTTTTTTTGCATCATTGGGCATGGTGACCCTCTTTGTTTTACGGGACGCAATCGCTCACCACCTCTTGCAGTAGCCCGCACTGCAAGAGGTGCTCACAGGCCCGGCGCCGCCATTTGGGACCACCCCTCCCGCCTGGTGGCCTGGCAGTTCTTCGGCATGGCGGCTCCACCTTGAACACGGCGTAAAAAAGATAGATTTTGAAGACGAGAGGAAGGTATGGGTGGGGATGAAGCAGGTTGTTAAAAGCCAACTACCCCAGACCGGAGCTCAGGGGTTAGGGGACATTGTCCCCTTCCCCCTCAGTCCCGATCCGGCTGACGGCAGAGAAAGTTGTGGGAGAGGTTGTATGAAAAGCGACGAGGTAGGATAGGAATACAGGCTATCTGAAGGAAGGAAGAGAGGATAAGCTGGGGCCGGACTGGGCGCTGGATCCCGTCAGCACGGCGGCCAGGATGGCAAATCACCGCGCCCCTTACGGGGACTTCCAGACGAACCCCGTTTAAGAACAATTCCGGGTCGGAGTGGAACCATGGATGGCTTCAGAAGTGCACCACCTTAGTCTTGGCCAAGAAATGCCGAAGTCTGTGCACTTCGGTATAGCTGTTGGAGTCGACTCTCAAGAGTTGGCATCTGTGTTGCACTAGAAAAGATCGAAAGGTAGTGAGAACATCTTCAGAGAGCATCTAGGTGATACCGTTGATAATTTGGGCAAGTGTGCGACACTGACGACACCTCCCTGCAGGAAGCACTGCTCCTGTTCCATTGGGCCGGAGAAACTTCCCCCCCCCCGAACACGGTATCAACAAAATTGTATCGATTCAGAATTAAAGATTGGGGATCATCCCATAGCCCCATAGTGTGGAGAGTCTCCATGATACCGTAACGCAGATTGGCATTTTCCAGTTGGAGCAGAGCATCCATCGAGGATTGGAATTTGCGGAAACCGCACTGTGCAGAAGACAGGTAGCCTTCACTGTCCAGAAAAAAAGGTAATCTAAAATTTACCAATCTTTCCATCAACTTGAACATGCAGGAGGTTAGAGAGATTGGGCTAAACCAGCCGGGGTAGAGTGATCTCTCCCAGGTTTACAAAAAGCGAGCACAGTAGCCATTAGCCAGGAGTATGGCAGGATACATTCTATCCAGATCCTGTTGAACAAATCTAACAACTAGGAGTTAAAACATGGCATAGGGGAAATCGTCCGGACCAGGGGACGTGTCCACACAAGAAGCGAGAACGAAATGTAACTCACTCAATGTAAACCTGTTGTTGAAGGGATCTCCTCCCCTGGAAGTAAAGTCTAGTCGGGGACCTTCAGCGACATCACGAAAATGATGGCGTAAAGGACTCCTCCACGGACGCAGGGTCTAAGATTGCAGTTCCACACTCTTGAAGAACTGGAAGGAGGGTCATTTGAGAAAGTGCCCCGAATTCTTTTAACTTGCTTACACACCTCTGCAAGGGGAAAATCGTTCGGGAGGCACTTATAGCGCATATAGGCATAATGCCTCTATCTGAGGGCTGTCTCACACTCGACTGACCACCAAGAAAGCGATCAATGTGCAAAAAGGTTAGACGTTCTAGGAATAGCAGTTAGGCCCACGGGAATGAGGTTGCCGAGGAAGAACTCAACACACAGATCCACCGACCTAAACTCCTCAAACCGAGACAGAGAAATCAGTTATTTCCTGAAATGTGGACAACCAGGTCCGGTCTTTCATTGGGCAGTGGTCGCGAAAATGATATTGGAATGGGAAAGTGATTATTACTAGCATGGAGGTAATCAATCACCTCCCATCTAAAATCAGGCAGTGCATCAGGAGAGCACATGGATAGATCAAGACATGAAAATGAGGTGGGTATCAGACACTGATGCATAACTACATCCAAATCTATGACACTTATCTCTAGCTCGCCGATCAGGTCGGCAAGGACCTAACCGCGGGGAGTGGTTTCTCCGGAGGCCCTATCTACCTTTTAAATCCTCAAACAGTGGAAAGGGCCTAGAACCATACCACGATGCGGCAAAAGTCCCCCCTGTCAAAGTCGGCGAACAATGGAATGTACGCAGAAATAACTATACCTCCTATCGAGGTGCAACTGCACAGCTACTACCTGAAAGGAGGTATTTAAAGCAAATAGAAGAGCGCTGACATCATGCTGGGTGTAAATAGTGCATCCTCCTGCCTTGGATGTGTGGGCCAAAGCTCCATTGGTACTCTTCTCCTCTGAGGGGACAAGCTTATATACCCTAAAGACAATCTTATGACCCCATTTGGGGAGGGGGGAATGTTGCCTCCTATGAGTCTGACTCGGTGCCTGCGGGCAGACGTTTCGCCTTATGGTAAATGGTCACGAGTGGGGGTGGGGTGAATGCTCCCTGGCTTTAGCCAAGGTGCCTTATGAGCCCATGGAAACGCAAAACTCTACTTGGGGAGGTTGGGAGGGGGGGAGGGGTTAGAACTAGCAGAAGGATTCCATGAAAAAGGGCGGTGCATCCCACTAATGTGCCCAATTCAAAGACGACACAATTCTACCTGAAGCGGTTGAGGCATTGGGCGGTAGATCCACAAGGAAAAGTCGTGGCAGGATGGCATGCAACATTAAGTTCCCATAGGCTGTCTCCCATCTTCTTTGTCAGGCAGCCTGTAGGGCTGACCTGATTCCAGCCATGTAGTCAGTGTGAAGAGGAGCGAAACGCTGGTCTGGTCGCCCAGTCTTCACCGACTCATTTGCACGCTCATCCCCCGCAATCCCTACCTAGGCAGTCTTTCAAAATAAATAGGCATATGATATCATATCTCGAAAAGTTAAAAACAAATTGACCTTCATAAGAAGTAAAGTATTTCATCAAGGGCTATTCGTTTACATTGTAGTTATTGTCTTCCATTTGTTCAGACACTCAGAGATATTTTTATGTCCATCACAAGATAATCTCCTCACCCCCACGGCTAACGGCAACTGTGGTACAATGGAAAACCATGAGATCAAGAATTTCAATGACCTGAGAGATCAGGGTGCTTTGTGAGTCGCTCTAGATCAAGATCTGATCTCCGAACCTGGCACAATGCATTATCTCGGGTACTGAACAGCATATTGCAACCAGCTCAGCCTTGAAGATAGATGCTATGTCTGGTAGAGCCCCGCTGACTTCAAACAAGTAATAAGGCAGTAATGCCGGCCCACCATAAGCAGTCCAGCCTTATGCACCGGAGAACGGGCGCAACAGTTACTGGGGCAAAACCAATCTTCCCATTAATTGCGCCCCGATGCCCAGGACCTCTCAAGTCCTGGTTTCTTGCGACACTTGGGCGTTGATTATGGAGGTTCCAAAGCCTCTCTTATGACACCGCATGAGTTAGTTGGTCAGATACTTAAACCTAGCTAGAGGAAGTAAGGAGGGTATTGTCTTAGATTTATTGATTGGTTTTAAGTGGTGCAAGTACTAGGTTATTGCCACTAGCTAAACCTTTTTGTGTAGTTTGTGCATTTATTATGGGCAGTGAATTAGTGATGGATGGATAACGGATGGTCAAAGCTGTAAAATGGTTGAAGATTTACAATTATGAATCAATAATTGTTAAAAATAACAAATAATTTTAAAATAATGAGTATTTACAGATGTAGTGAAAACCAATGGATGAATGAGGGTGAATGGATGAGTGAGAGATGGGATGGGGGGGGGGATGAGATTGAATAGATGAATTATGCCTGATGAAGTTGTTTTAAAATATTTACAGAATAGTGCTTTGATGAATGGGTGAGGAGGATGAATGGGTGAAAGATGATCAGTAGGATAAAATATATGAAATGTATATTAGAATTTATTTTGGAATATTCATTGTTTTAAAATAAAAAATATATATTTGGAATAAAGTGTTTTTGAAATATATTATAATGTTCAAGGAGGCCAGCTGATTTGGATCCTGGCCAAGCATGGCATTGTGGAGATCTCCCAGGCTGGGACACTCCATCATCATGTAGAACACCATGAGGGGCACCAAACAATCATCACAGTAAGGAGGTGAACCGCTCTCCATATGGTGCCTAGGAGTAATTTTGGTGTGGCCCACCTGGAGATGTGTAACCAGCACCTGCAGGCGGCGTGGCAGACCAGTGTATTTCCATGTCTCCATGCTTTTGTGAATAGATATCAGTTTATTTCAGTCTAACAAGGTCCAAGGGTCTTTCCATGCCTGAAGTATGGTATGGCAGATGGCAGGTCAGAGATCGCCTGCTGGTATTATGAGGCGGGTTGTTGCCGGTCTTGATGCGATATCTTAGCAAGGGCATCCACCGCCTCATTGCCATGGATCCCCACGTGGGCAAGGATCCGGCAGAATTGCACAGACGAACTCGGCTCATCAGTCTTCAGGAAAATAAGGTTGAAGGCAGTCAAGATTGCAGTAAGTTCTGCAGTGAATATAGAGGAAGCTCATGAGGAAAAGATAAGTCCAAAACCGACTCCCTCATCGGTCTTGGAGCCATGTGTAGACTGGTACAAATCCCTCATGAAAAGACTGATGGTCTTTAACCTGGAGGAGCTCAGCTTGTAGCGGGAGTGATCCTTTTCTTCCTGAAAGTCCTCTACAAAAGGTGACCTCAGGTCGATCTCAGGGACCTAGTCTGGACTGCTCCTGTGAGCTTATTTGGACAGTCAGGTCAGTGTGCAAAAAATGCCTCTGGATGGATCCTCTACCAGTGTTGGGTGGCATTGGCATCAGCCTACACTCTTTGGCAAAGCCAGAAATTCTGTAGGCAGCACCTGATCATTGCTGAATGCTGGCAGAGGTCCAAGGGAATTGCACCTCCATCCACTATAAGGCTATGGATGGGGGAGGACCTGAATGCCCTAGTTGTGAGGTGCAGTGGATGGAATCTAGCGCCTTTAGTCGGGCTTGGGTATCGGATGAGTACAACTCAACCATATTCTAATTTTGGCAATATTATTGCATTGTGCTGCCTCAACATGATGTCGCGGTCTGCACCCCTGGATGTGCTTGGCAGTAAATTTAGGAGGTTCATTGCCCCTATGCAATCAACCTTCAGTGAACGGAGGTGAGGATACTAGGTTAGTTTGGCATCAAAGACCAACCCTCAAAATGGGATCCGATTGCCATAAAGATACAGATCGGAGTCGGGATGTATTCCCCGGACCCTACAGAAATGTACTGCGATGGTCTTTTTCTGCAAGAAGCGGTAACCCCTAACGATAGCCCACTCACAGACTTTCTCTATGGCAAACTGGACCAGTCTTTCGGCCGCTGACATCTGTGAGGCTGCAAATGATATTGACAGGTTGTCCACATATAAGGTGCTGATCACTCCCTTTGGGAGCACATCCACTATGTCATTGATTGCAACAGCAAACAGAGTTAGGCTCAAGACACTGCCTTGTGGAACTCCCTTTGAGTTGATAGGGAAAGGAGAGGCCTTGTCTGGTCCGAACTCAGACAATCCTATTGGCCATGAAGGCCTTTAAGAAACAGGGCAATATCCCCCTTAGACCAGTTATGTGGAGTGTTTGGAGAATGTCGTGTTTCCAGGCAGTGTCATAAGGTTTCTGCAAGTCAAAGAAAACTGTAACGTGATGCTGCTGTGATATAAACGCACTGCAGATTGATGACTCCAATGTTAGGAAAGCGTCTGACATGGAACGAACTTGCGGAACCCAAACTGACAGTTTGCGAAGAACTTCTTGCGTTCCAAGATCCAAATCAGTTGGACATTGACAATCTTCTCAAGCAGCTTGCACATGCACGGCGTGAGCGAGATTGGAGTGAAGCTGGTAGGTTGCGAGGGATCTTTGCCCGGCTTCGGGATCGGAATCACAACCGCTACGCTGCAGCTGATGGGAAATGTTACCCATGTCGAGATTTGGTTATAGAGGACTAGCAGAAAAGACATCCCCTCTTGCACAAGATATGGAAGCATTGCATAGGGGATGTCATCGTGCCCCAGGGAGCTATCCTTATAGATTTTCAAGGCGTCTCTTAATTCATATATGGTGAAGAGCACATTGTATAGCCGACGGGGAAGGAGTGTCGCACTGGGCTACTGAAGCAAAAAAGGTGCCAAAGGCTTCTACCGCATCAGCAGGTACAGCCACGGTGTTTCCATTCAGCGACAGGATGTGGGAATGTACTTCCTCCTCATTTTACGGACTTGTTAGCATATCTTTGATATCGGCGTAGACAGCAAGATGATGCTCACATAGCATTATCAGGAGGAGCGTCGAGCTGACTTCATCGTCCAGCGATAGTGAGCCCTAGCTCTGTATAAGGCAATCTTACGGGCTTGCGAGTTAAGCTGAGATCTGTAGCACCTCTCGGCCAGTCGAGAGGTCCTTCTGGCAGCCACACAGTCCTGGTTCCACCAGGGAAGCGGACATCACAGGAAATTCCCAGATGTGCAGGGAATGCTCACTGATGGTCGTATCGACAGTGCCAAAGTCTTCTGCGCGGCTGTCAAAGTTGTAGGATTACACAAACTTAAGCCAATCTTCACGGGGAAGAGACTACTTTGGGAGACAAGTAGTGGGAGGGGATACCATGGTCTTTAGAATTATAGGATAGTGTTCATTTCCACGTAGATCTTCATTCACCATCAATGTGAAATCCGCTGCTATACTTGAGCTGCAGAGCAAGAGGTCTATGGCAGTGGTTGCGCCCGTTTGAGTATGAAAATGGGTGGGCTCACCAGTGTTGAGGGTAACTAAGTCATGCCCATCAATAAAGGTGAGGAGGGAGTCACCCCTGTTATTGTAGATTGAATCTCCCACAACAAATTACGACAATTGAAGTCTCTGAGAAGTAACAATGGGGGAGGGAGCTGCCCGGCAAGGTTTGCTAGGTGCTGGGGTACAATGTCGTCACTTGGTGGCAGATAGTTGGAGCAGACTGTGTAGTCTGCGCCAAGGTGGACACGTCTTGCCACAGCCTGCAGTGGGATTGTAATTTTATTTCTAGGAAGGAGACATCACGACGGTGGTATAAACAACCACTGGCGCGATGTCCTCCACCACCGGGAGTAGAGGTTTGTAGCACCTCATATCCCGTGGGGAAGGGACAATTTCCCTGCCTCATCATGGTCTCTTGAAGGCAGATAACTGCTGGGAAGGAATCTGCCACCAGAGTGGCAAGTTCCTTCCAGTTTGCTCTTAGACCACGAATGTCCTACACTTCTTCTCTGCCTTTCTTTATAGGAAGCTTGATGTTTTTTTGTGCGTGGTGCCCTTTGTGGGGGGCTCCACTGATGGCTGCATGTCACCTGTCTGTGTCCTTATGAAATTCTTGGAGGACTCTACCTCCCCCAGGCGGCGACAAGACGTCGTACTCCTCATGGGGTGCCGAGAGGAACATCTGGTTGGAGCCGATGGCAGTATTGCTCTCCTGCTCCTCTATGTCGTCGTTACTAGACATGTCGGTGTCTTGTTCTTTGTCCTTTGGGGATTCTGGAGTTAAGGAGGCAACACGTACTGCCTCCGGTTCCTGTACCTCCGCTGCCAAGATGAATTTAGCCGGTGGTGGCACCTCCACCAAGTCCAAGGACTCTGAGGAAGAGCAACGTCTCTTCCGGCGTGAGAATTTTGTACACAGGTCCCTCTTTGGCTTGGGCTCTGGAGCCTGGACTGAGTCGACTGGTGGTGACTCAGTTGAGTTGGCATGTGTCGACTCGGCCTCATTTTTTAGGGGAGCAAATCTGTTCCTCACTGCCATCGCAACAGATGCAGCTTTTGGGGGCGGGAGTATGGCATTTTGTTTTGGGAGAGCAGCTTTTGTTTCTTTGGCAGGGCAGCTAGCCACAGTGGAGGAGAAGGTCTTCACTCCTCCCTCCTTCCCCTGCCGAAACATCAGCTCCCTCTCCTACCAATCCCCGAGTTTTACCGTGTAAAGCAAAACTGCGCTAATCAAACTTAAGAACCAATGGGAATAATTATAATGAATCCTCAAAAATATTTAAATTAAATATAGTTTTTTTTTTCACTAAAAACTCATTTTATATTTTTCAAGTAATAGAGGGATATAAATAAAAGAAATAAAGTAAGACTTAAAGTTTATTTTTTACCAAAACATATCCAACTTCAATTGAACAGTATTAGATTTCTTCCTTTCCTCTATAATCTTGCAGTAGCAATCAACTTGCTTATCCATTCCACGACGAACGTTCATACTTCTCTCTTCGTTTGGATCAATTTCTCTTACGATTTCTTTTGCTTTTTCAATTGCATTGAATAGTTCTTCAAACTTTTTATTTGAAATTTCTTTAGGAGCCGTTTCCTTTTCTTCTGTTCCCTTTTCATCTTCTTCCTCGTAAGCATATTCATGGTCAATTGCGAGAAGATCGTCGTCAGTCAAGTCTTTTGAGTGAGATTCCAACAATTCCCTAACGTTTTCCGAATCTGCTTAAAAGCCTTTGAATGCCCTAGGGTTCATCATACGATAAACTACCATCGTTTTAGCTTTCAATCTCCTTCGGCATTACCGCCAAGCGGAACTGTTATTCTATCTTTAGATGCCTTGTGCCCTGGTGCAGCTGCTTCTTTCTTTGCTAAAAATGTTCGTGTAGGCATCTTTTTCCAAAAGAGACCAGTTTCGTCAACATTGAAGATTTGACGAAGTTGATATCCATTTTCTTCAGTTCATTGAGATATTTGGCTGCTGCATCTTTATCTTGATATTTTTCTTTTTTCAATGATGTTCCCATCAATAGGAATGCGCTTCTGATTTCAGTCTTCCAACCAAATGAAAAGCAAATCCTCCTATTCAATCATCAAAGGACACCTATTTCTAGTGCATTGCATGCTTGATGACATAGATGCAATTTTGCCTTTATCTTGATACTGGCTTGCTTTATTTAAAATCATGCATATTGTTGACTGGCTAAAACCTAGCCTCCTACCTATCTGTGCTTTGGTTTCGCCATTATCAAATCGTTTGATTATATCAAGTTTAGTCTCCAAAGTGATGTGCTTACGTTTAAGAGTTTCTTTTTTGTCCATAATTATAAAGGTAATTTATTAAACAAAAATATATAAAATAAAATCAAATTATGTACGTAGTCTGATGAAAACGAGCAATAAGTATGGCAGAGGTCTTTCCTAGATGAAGGTTGGCGAGTGACTGGCGTCTGCCTGACTGCCCGCTTCAACTCTTCCTCGCTGAAGGCTCTGCTGTGGGTTGTCAATGCTCACCGGAGGAAAAAAAAGGCGCGTGGAAAAAAAGAAGGCACGCTAATCAAAATTGGCACTGCGTATATTGATGAAGGGTCTCAATTTTTTTTAGGGCGCTAATTAAAACCGCGCTAATCAAGGGATTGCTGTATGTCAAAGTTTGGCTGTAGGTGGAGTTAATGTTTCAACGATCACAATGTAAGCAATTTTTATACTAAAATGACCTCAACCAGTAGCGAGCTAGAAAGAACTCGCGTTGCTGCAAGGTTCATGTATACAAGAAAGATTATTCACCATATTAATATTTTTTGAAAGAAAATATTATATTATTTTGTGACCAAACGAAAATAGAACTATTTTACTATACTTGTTAAAGACATGTTTAGCAGAATGCTGGTGAAGCGCTTGTTCTAAAAGAAACACGGCAAAGTGCCGTGGAGAATTTATATTATGCAGCTGCTTCGCTGCTAATGGTACAGGAAAACATTATTTGGCTATATTTAGGGAAATTCTACCAACAGCGAGAAAATGAAGTTGGGTAGGCAGTTTTACTTCCAAAAGGATTACTATCCAAAACACATGATCTCTGTACTGAAGAAATGGATTCAAGATTAAAAAATAAACAACTTGAAATGGCTATGAAAAGGTCTACACCACAATCCCAAATAAAATATAATTCATATTTAGCAGAATGCTGGTGAAGCGCTTGTTCTAAAAGAAACCCTGCAAAGTGCTGTGGAGAATTTATATTATGCAGCTGCTTCGCTGCTAATGGTACAGGAAAACATTATTTGGCTATATTTAGGCAAATTCTACCAACAGCAAGAAAAAGAAGTTGGGTAGGCAGTTTTACTTTACTTCCAAAAGGATTACTATCCAAAACAAAAACACATGATCTCTGTACTGAAGAAATGGATTCAAGATTAAAAAATAAACAACTTGAAATGCCTATGAAAAGGTCTACACTGCAACCCCAAATAAAATGTAATCCACTGCTTTTCCACAAATTTGAATTAGCACATCGATGCAACTAAAAAAACTGCCCACGCCCTCATAAAACGAATGATTGCAACAATTTTTATTTTTTAGCACTCAAAAATATTCAAATGCTAAAACAAAATAAATATTGGCATGCAGGCCTCCAACCTTTTTTATCAATGTCACGTTAAACATATGACTAAGGAAAGCAGTGTTATGTGATTTAAATTTAGAAAGTAACAATTTTAGAGCAATTTTTGTAAAGTCATTTAATAATGTATGTAACATTTGAGTGATACTTGAGTGAGATGATTCCAACTTGGGTGAAGTTTATGGCAAAAAATTAAAGTCTAAATCCTATCCAATTGTAAATAGAGGAAATATTCATCTTCCAAGCAAAGGTTAGGTCCATTGACCCTTTCTCCCAGCTCATGATGTCTAAGTTTTTGAAATCTTGTGAGACTCAATGCAACAAGAATTGCAAGAAATATCTTATTATTTTAAAATACCTGGACTGAAAAAAAGGCATTTATTTAGGGGTAGAAGTTTGAAGCATCTATGATCATGTAAGAGATCTTCCCTTAAATAACAATGCAGTTGAATGGCGGCACAAAGTTGTGGAAACAAGGCCAGATTCACTCAACAATCGAAGAATCAATAGAATTTCTTCACCTGGAGCAAAATTACATCCAAAAATACTTTACGATATAATATTGGAAGGCAAAACGCTGCTAGAGATAAGCTAGAATAACTAAGTTTAAAATAAAAAAAATTTGGTAGAGAAGAGTCATAGGTTTCTAAATTGAGTTTCAAAAATATTATTTTGAATACTTTGCTAAATTTGTCCTCTTACTTTGTCGTGTCATACTTTAGAACACACTGCCACAACCCCATCCACACCCTCATACCATAAATACTTCTTACTGAGTCGTTGTTGTTGTCTATAGCTCCCAGGGATCAGATGGAATCTCTGCTTAGTCCCACCACTTGGGAGATTAGGGGGATGGGGGGCCTTTGATCTTACAGCCTTGGCTTGAGGCCCCACCAACATTACCACAATTAAGTATCGCCGCAGTTTCTCTGAGTCTGTCCTGAGGGACCGGGTTAGAGTGGAGGTTGTTGCATGCTGTGGGAATTTGATAGCACCCCCCTCCCCCTCTGCTAGCGGTCCATGCAACAGCTAAGAAACGGAACTTGAATTGCAACTTAACCTCCACCTATCCAGCTTGTAATGTCCACTTGGGAATGAGTGACCACTCTTTTTCCTTGCTTTAGAGGGTGGCTCTAAATAAAAAAAAATGGCCTTGAAAGTTGGGGTGTACCGAGTGGTTCTTCAATCCTTACTCTATTTACTCATCACACCAAGCATCCATACAAAAATTGTCCATTTGCACTGCTCTCACTCTAGATCTTTCTTTCTCCTACCATACCGTGGTCTCACTCCTCTATACGAACGTTGCTGCAATTCAAAAAACAAAGAAATGGAACAAATAAGGCCGTTAAGGGGCAATGGACCAAACCTTTTAGAGATGACTACTGCAACTTAATAGGAAACTATAAGTAATGGTTGACAACTGTAATTGCTATCAAAGCTCATGTGATAAAATATTATTTTTCATGTCTATATAAACTTTTGTTTTGTGTTTGGATTTGGTAATGTTGCTAAAATAAATTGTTTCTGATTTGGAACAATTTAGAGTGGATTTTTGTATTACTCTTGCTATGAATATCACTAAAATCACTGATGAAGTAAATAATTTAAAACTCTACACCAGCAATGTGTATTTAAACTTCTGCTACAAACTGTATTTTTCCTTTAATGCAAAATAATGAACAGTTTTGACTTTTTACTGAGCGTGAAAATGGCAAATCTAAAGAGAAAATGCTTATAGACTACTCAAAATTGAACAAACCTAACCACTAAACCAAAGTAATACATTAGAAAGAATGCAGAATACGAAATGCTTAAGTCTTGACTGAGCAATAATATGAGCAATAATAGTAAAGACAAAAAGCAAGTGATGAGCAGTGATATAAAATAAGGTAGATCAAATCCATAACATGATAAAGCATTCACTATTTCTTCAGAGAATCACATTTGGGATAAAAAGTTTTCATCATAATATCCAATTTTTTTTGCTTAAAACAGAGTATGAGTCCCTCCACACAACGCCACCATGGTAGTGCCTGCCACCAAACATTTTTTGGGTGGTGTGACAATTTTTTTCTCTCCACTAGTCACAACAACAGAGTTATTCTTCATCATGTCCAAACTGAAAGTCGCGTCTCCTGTAAATTGCTCCAACATGTGGTGGCGCCACCAACTTGGCTGCGCACAAAAAAAGTTGTCTTACCACCACAAATCTGGAGAGGATCCGGGAAACCTTAAGCTTGACCAAGCTGGTGACGCGACCACATGTTTACATGGCATCTAAAGGAGCAATGTATACAAGACGCCCCCACAGTGACGTCGTGCGGAGGTGCCCTAGAAGACAAAATGAAAGAAAGGTTTCCCGAATGAAACTCTCTGCGAAACAGATGCTCTTTAGTAAGTAATCCTAGTTCCAGGATGTAGCGAGCAAGCTTAGAACTAAATGCAATGTGACAACTAGGCAGAGAGGTGAAGAGAAGCAAATGAAGAGATCCAAATGGGCATTATTACCTTAAATCGGCAAGTGGTAGAAAATCGTGGTAAATTAATTGCCGTAGGCTTGGTAGACTGAAAATGGAAATGTGGCCAGTTGCTATGTAGCAAACCAAACAAACAGCGTCTGAAAGAAAGCAGTTTTTTTTTTTAGCTAAACCCTAATTGTACTTATAACCTCATTACAATACTAAATTAACACCCGTTTCAACAGCGGCAATATAATTATTTAGAATAAAACTATTCTGGAGCTCTGACTAGCCTAGTAGATATGGCGTTGGTCTTTCAGCATCGATGTACAGGCTCGATTCCAGCGAGGGCTGATAGAAAACTTTCATCATCATGAGTTGACCACCAATTAGCGGATGCGCGCCTAACTTGACCCTGGGGTGTAAGGAGGTCCATATGAATCATAATGCACATAAATAACAACTATCCTTCCTGTCTCCACAACACAAACTATCCACTATTTCTTATGTTCATGAATGCCGATGAAGTGCTAGTTTTAATCTCCATATATCAGATACGGGCTAAAAACTCATGACCACAAGAAAGCCTCAAAGGACAACAGGACGCCAGCAAACAAGAAAAGATAAGTCAGTGATAAGAAATTCTTTGGGGCTTGGAAGTGAGAATCCATAATCTCAAACATACAGAGAAAGGAGCAATTAAAGGTCCCCTCCTCGTATTACTCTGCAATCCATTAAAAAGGCCAAGACAGGCAGCCAATAGATTAGTGCTTATTCTACATCACTAAGAAGCCAAATGAGCAACATTACAAATTATCCTACGAACCATCACTTAGGAAAGGTCAAATGCTACATTTTACAAATCTTACACCAAATAATTTCTCTACTACTTTTGTAAAATCTGTATCTAAAGATTACAATACACCCTCCTTGCTGCAGTTTTTTTTTTCACTTCTACTTTTTATTCGTTCATCTCCACACACACACTCTCATGCAAATCATAGCCAAAGGAGAGAATAGGAGATCCAAATTTGTATATTTGAGTATCTTATAAGAGTTTACTCCTGAGGTTTAAATATACTCTAAGCTCCCAACATTTGATATTAAGGAAGTTTGCTATCGAAAACCAGTCCAGTGCATCACATCCATGCTGAAATAAAGTTCCTCCCCATTGATTGAATACTAGCTAAACCGAGGCACATCACTCTTTAACAAAGTGTGATACACCTCACAATCCTTACACACTCAATATAAGCTAGCCTTCCTTCCAACACCACTGAACCAGAACATTATAAAACACACTCATTTTACCCACATATCCCACTTCAAAGCCAGCCCCAAAGTCCTACCCCCCCCCCCTCCCCCTTATCACTGAACCCGAGTTTCATGAGTTATCCTGCGATCAGAACACCACCACCTCTTGTTATAAAAATACAAAAATGAATCAAACGCCGTCACCCCGAGTGCCCCTGTTGCAACCATCTATTAACCTGAGAACACTACACCTTTTAACTAACTCAGAATCACTTTCAATATAAACTCTGAAAAAGATCGCGTGGCGTGGCATCCTCCCTGAAACGCTGATGAGTTCGCCTGGAGAGAAACCAGGGGGCGACAAAGTAAGTTTATTAATTTTCTCTTCTTATGTTTGCTTTACCCTGAATGAACATGGCCAGTTATATTTCTCCAATATCCTTTCCCAATAATCTTCCAATCGGAAGTATGCTCTACATCCAAAACTATAAAAAACAAGGTAGAGCCCACAACCAATGAGATCCATCAGCCCTACCTTTCATTTGAATGATCTCTGCCTTGACAACAAATGAAATCTCTGACAGGATCTGTTTATAAACGCAATTGTGAGATGGTAGCGCCACCACTCGTGCCAATTTATCCGAGGCGATGACCATAAACTGACGATCACTGAATGTCTGCTCTCCCCCGCTGGAGTTATTCACAGAAGACTTAGTTGGGGTTCCTACCGACGAAAAATAATCAAGACTTTAATGACAAGTATATAATTTTATATTGACATTAACCATTATTGTGTGGCTATATTCTTGAGAGGTATAGTCTCTGAATGGAGAGACTATGAGTCCAATTTCCCAAAGTCTGCATATATATATATATATATATATATATATATATATATATGTGGTGGTAAGACAACTTTTTTTGTGCGCAGCCAAGTTGGTGGTGCCACCATATATATATATATATATATATATATATATATATATATATATATATATATATATATATATATATATATATATATATATATATATATATATATATATATATATATATATATATATATATATATATATATATATATATATATATATACTGTAATGTGAAAACCGTTCTCAGTTCGTCTTTCATGATGCACTACTCCATTACTCAAAATTAAAATAAACCTTATATTTTATACCTACCAACTTTTAATTGTGTAATTTAACTCAAATAGAAAATTTAATTTGTTCAAAATATTTTGGGGGGCCAGGACAACCCCTGGTATCTTTGCTAGTTAGTTCTATGAGTGTGATAGTATGAACGGTAAAACTCAATTTCACAGAAGTTAAGCGGTGAGAGTTGAATATATATCAGTGGTGATCTAAATAATAATAAGAACAGCTTTAGGAAAAAAGGTTCAAAACTCAATTGATTACTTGCGTGGGGAATGAGGGAAGGGCTACAGATATGAACAGATTTATTGGGAATAAGATAATATGTGATTAGTAATATTAGTCAACTTGTAATTAATAAAAAATGCTAGTGGTGTTCTATTGTAAGCTATTTACGTAATGGCAGTAGATGGGCAAACTAGAAAACAATGGATTGACCCTGTGAGGGTGTGTAAGGAAAGGGTATATCACCTGAGGAGGCTTGGAAAATTGTGTACAAGTGTGGTTAGAGGGAATTTAGGTGTTTGTGATGCATCCCTTTCAATGCAATCAAGACTACTATAATCCTGGTAGTTGCAATAATAATTGGAAACACGCCAGTTTGAATCATCTAATTTCACAGTGGGGGGGGGGGTGAGAAAACTCATCCGCTGTGAGGTAACAGTGTCCTGCGTCGTCTCAGCATTCTTTGCCACATGTTTCACTTTTCATTATTAATGTTCTCCGATCTTCTCTGGCTATATTCTTCTGCTGGGGCCAATAATTCAGCCTTTTTTTTATGTATAATGAACTGATCTTATCCACCAGTCTTCATTGTTATTAAACTTAAATGATTGTAGGAGTGCATACAGTAAAACAGTCATTTTTTTGTTCCTTTGCAATACTGCATCGTCATTACCTTTGTGTCTCATTTTCAAAAAGATGGAAAATGATGGAAGCACCTTTGCATATTCAAGATTTGACCAAAGGTGGGATCTTTGTTTGACGAATCAAGTGCCACCAAATTTGCTTGGTCGATCTAAGCACTAGCTTCACAGCATGTTTTCTATTCCTTGAAGCGCTGAGTCGGGAGAGCCTATGCGCTTCGGTATAGCGAGAGACACGGTTCAATGCCTGGTGCAATCGACGCTCCAGAGTTAGAATCTGGGCTGGGCCCAAAGAGATCGAAAGGTCGTTCACGTAGAGCGTAGCGAGAACATCTTTCGGCAGCACCCAGGCCATTCGTTGATGCTCAGGGCAAAGAGTGTGACACCTAGGACACTTTCCTACGGGACCCACTCTTCCTGCTCCATTGGGCCGGAGAGAGCTCCACCCATCGTACGCGGAATCGACGATCTCGCAAGACTGTGTGCACGAACGAGTCCTGAGTACAAGGGACAAGCGGTAGCGATCGGGACAGGTAACGTGCGCGAAGATCACCCAGAAGGAGACATTCAACAAGAATGTGCAGAACATTTGGGGGACAACGCAGTCATCAAATGGCGGTGCGTCCCGCGTGTGTCCAATTTGGAGACGAGAGAAGCAACCTGAAGTCGGCGCAGCATTGGGGGTAGGTCCATGGGAACAGTCGCGGCGCAATGGCAGGCAACTTTAGGTTCCCCTCGACCGCCTCCCATTTTCTATGCCAAGCAGCCCAGAGAGCTGCCCGAATTTCTGCCTTGTAATCGGTGAGAGGAAGAGCAAAACGCTGGCCTGGTCACCCAGTCCTCGCAAACTCTTTGGCACTCTCATTCTCTACAATTCCTACATGTCCAGGAACCCAGCAGAAGATAATCTCAACATCGGCCCGGCTCGCCAAAACCGTGGTGGCACGGATATCACGAAACAGGTAATGTGGAGATTCCAATGCTCAGAGAGAACTCAGGGCGCTTTGTGAGTCGCTATAAATCACAATCCGGTCTCCGAACCTGGCACGTCGCGTAATCTCCCGTACCGATCAGTGTATTGCAAACAGCTCAGCCATGAAGACAGACGCAGCAATTAGCAGAGTCCCGCTAACTTCAAACAGAGGGGATACGGCGTGAAAACCGATTCACTCTTGGGACTTGGAACAATCCCATCTTATTTGTCAAGCAGCCCGTATTCCTGTGATGTATCGGTGTGGAGTCTTTGGCACGCTCATCCGCGCGCACGTTACCCGCAATTCCTACATGTTCACAAACCCTGCAGAAAATAATCCCCCTCTTGGGACTTGGAGCCATCCGTATACACTGTAGAAGCTTTGGAAGCAGAGGTGTGGCGACAAATAGTTGAAGGTGGTACCCTCCAGGGTGGAGTCTTGGGCAGAACCAGGGCTGCCAACGACCCGAGAACTATTCCAAGTTTTCGAAGGAGTTTCCTAGCTCCAAACCCAAAGGGCTTACTTAGGGTATGACTGGGGTTTCTCGGCGGCATAGTCACCTTCCAGATCAGCTGCAAATGCAGCGAAAGCTGTTGGCGACTGAGGGAGGCGCCGTGCTCGCACGTACAGCCGAATAATTACTGTGCACCGCACAAAGTGAGTGGCATCTCCCCAGCATCGACAATTAGGCTCTCAATGGAGAACGTGCGGAAGGCACCGGTCGCCTGCGGATGCATATAACTCGCATCCGTAGTCGAGCTTCGAACGAACAAAGTAAGGGACTAGCCCTATCAGCGCCACTGGCGCTGAGCCTCACGGAACTAAGAATATCCATGGCGCGGGTACAAGAGACTCTAAGGCTGTAAATATGAGCCTCCATCCCAGGTGAGGTGTCGGTCGAATAGAACACCAGGAAAACGGTGCGAGTACACCATTTCCAGGGGAACCAGATTTAGAGATAAGTCTTGGTAAGGGTGGAGCTGTGGGTGGCGGGAGAAGTGCACCACCTTAGTCTTTGCTAAGAAAAACAGAAGCCTATGCGCTTCGGTATAGCGAGACACACGGTTCAATGCCTGATGCAATCGACGCTCCAGTTAGAATCTGGGCCGCGCCCAAAGAGATCGAAAGGTCGTTCACGTAGAGCGTAGCGAAAACATCTTTAGGCTGCACCCAGGGATTCGTTGATGCTCAGGTCAAAGAGTTTGACACCTAGGACACTTCCCTGCGGGACCCACTCTTCCTGCTCCATTGGGCCGGATAGAGCTCCACCCATCGTACGCGGAATCGACAATCTCGCAAAAGATTGGAAGGCGTTCCCTCGCCCCCCCATCCCATCGTGAAGAGTGTCTCCATGATACCGATACCGTATCGCCATACGGTATCATGGACTTTCTCCAAATCGAAAAACACCGCGGTGTAGTGTCTATGAAGGTAGGACTCGCAGACGGCATTTTCCAGTCGTAGCAGAGCCTCTGACGTGGAGTGGAACTTGCGGAAGCCGCACTGTGCTGAAGACAGGTGGCTTCCGCTGTCCAGAAAAGAGGCTAATCTAACATTTACCAACTTCTCAATCACCTTGCACACGCAGGAGGTTAGAGAGATTTGGCGGAAACTGGCCGGGGTAGAATGATCTCTCCCTGGTTTGTGAAAAGCGAGCCCAGTAGTGATTCGCCAGGAGTCTAGGAGGATACCCTCCGAGCATGAAGCGAGAGCGGGATGCAACTGACTCACTGCCAGCCAATCTGTAATGAAGGGTTCTTCGCCTCTGGAGGTAAAGTCTAGTCGGGGGCTTTCCGCGCGATCACGACGCGCATTGAAGGCTGACTGAGCAGCATAACGGTTAGAGAATGAGGAGAAAGCGGTCACGAAAGACCCCGCCATGTACACAAGGTCCGAGATTGCAGTCCCATTCTCCTGGAGAACACGAGGAGGGCTCCTGTGAGAACTTGCCCAGAATCCTTTTTTACTTGCTTCCACACCTCTATTGAGAGTTCTTTCTCGTTAAATGAAGACATGTATGCCTGCCAGGAAGAGCGGCGAGCGTGCTTCGAAACATACCAAAAACTAGCCCTAGCTTGATGAAATTCACCGACAGTGAAATCGGTCAGGAGGCGCTAGAGCGCATGTAGGCATAACGCTTATGTTTGAGGGAGGCTTTACACTCAGCTGACCACTACGTAAGTGGTCGGTGTGCAAAACAGCCAGACATTCTAGGAATAGTATTTAGGCATACGGTGATGAGGTTGCCGGAGAAGAACTCTCCTTGACCTGTGAATGAACGAAGTGGCGATTGGACCGCATAATGGTCGTTGTTGGGCAGACTGTAAGAGAAAATGTGTGTGAGTCAGTTCAGAGATTTGTGGCTGACTGGAGGCACATGTGTACTACAGACAAACTTCCTTATTATTCAGTGTAATCACACGCTACCTCGTTGATTATAATAAAATAGGAAAATTTATTAAGGCGAGATGACACAAAAGGTAGCATAAAAGAAACATCAAAATTCGGTTATACACAATCAGAATATCACTTTACATTTCGCCCCTATTAAAACAATAAGAGAAGACAGACAATTTCTTACTTTCAAACCTCCTTGCCTCCTTGTTCGCATCTTTCCAGGATTCGTACATGTAAGGTATAAGAGCTCCATTGCAGTCCAGGAAACTCATTGCCAAGACAGATCCTCCTTTCAGTCGGAATATTGTGCCTGAAATGTAATGAAAAAAAAGTGTTATTATTTCCAACACGAACTGTCCCAATTTTCTTTATTGCATTTTCGTCTTCTTCCAGCGTTAATCCTTTTTATTTAAGTACTGATCCAAAGTTGACTAGAGACACTGGTATTTTTTTCTTATTTACACTAATATTAGACTTTAGAAAGAAATTATGTATGGGATTCAGATGGCGTAGAGGTAGCTTTAGAGAAAGCTGATAAATAGGGGTTACATCTTTAACGACTAAATCACCAAGGATCACAACATCATTTTTCAAAGAAAGTTTAACAATGTGATTTGAGATATCTAAGCAAAAACAGTTCTTGGCTGTGACCAAGGACAGCAAGACATTTGAGCGTAAAATTAGCCAAAGAAAAAGAAAGTGAGTGGTGAATAGAATGGTAAGTGAGCTTAGGAGCTGTTAAATGTCTAGGCTCTCCACTTCGAATGATCTCCAGTTAGCCGAGTGGATAAGGCATTCCACTTCTAATGCCAAGGTAACAGGTTCGATCTTAGCAAGAGCCGACAAACAAAAATTCTTCAGTGTATGCAAGGGACTGGCTGCTTATTGGCAGATGCGCTGTACCTGCCACCATCATTGGGCACAATCAATTCACACCACTGCCTCCCCTTTCACATCACAACATATCGACTCTTTCCTCCATTTTGGGAAATCATGTCTATACACCACTAACGCGGAAAGGGTGCCACCACCCACCTGCTTAAGGTACTAAAAGGTCCTCCAATCGCAGTTGGTATCAAAACAATACAAATCGGCCATTATTCCACACAATTCCTACTTGTTTAGAGACCCAGCAGAAGATAATGTAGACATCAACCCGGGTCGAGCGACCGTGGTGTCAAGCATACCACGAACCAAGGGGTGCAGAGATTGCTATGCCCTGAGAGCACTCAAAGTGCTTTGCGAGTCGCAATAGATCACAATGCGATCCCTGAACAAGGCACGATGCATTATCTCCAGCAATGAGCGGTGTATTGTAACCGCCTCGGTAGTAAAGATAGAAGCAGTGCCTAGTAGATTTTTTTAATTTTTTTTTATCAAAGAGCTCATCTGGCGACTGCCTACTTGGGCATTAGTCGCCGTATTAAAAACTTGCCTATAAATAGGCTACTTTAAGATAAAATTAGGATAAAAAACAACCTCCCCCTCAAAAAAAAAAGGAAAGGGAAGTGAGCAGTAAGCAAGCTCCTGCGTCGAGGGGAGGTACCCCCAAGCGCAGGAGCGTGCGACCTATAGAGGGAAAAAAACAACAACAAAAGCAAAAAAACAAAACAAAAAAACAACAAAAAAAACTTGCTTAAATAATAGGGAGAAGGCCGGCCTCCCCCCAAAAGTCAACAAGTGCACCAGTCAATGTGCACGCACTCGTCCCGAGTACAAAGGACAGGCGGTAGCGACCCCGTCCATCCCGGTACCGGGACAGGTAACATGCGCGAAGATCACCCAGACTGGGACATTCGACAAGAATGTGCCGAACAGACTGGGTGACGGCGCAGGCGAGCGTTCCATCAAATAGCGATGCGTCACACGATTGTGTCCGATTCAGAGAGGACAGAAAGCGACCTGACGCCGTCGCAGCATTGGGGGATAGGTCCATGGGAACAGTCGCGGCGCAATGGCACGCAACTTTAAGTTCCCTTCGACTGTCTCCCATCTTCTTTGCCAGGCATTCCGAAGAGCTGCCCGTATTCCTGCCATGTAGTCGGTGTGAGGAAGAGCGAAACGCTGGTCCGGTCGCAGAGTCCTCGCGGACTCTTTGGCGCCCTCATCGGCGCGCTCATTCCCCGCAATTCCTACATGTCCAGGAACCCAGCAAAAGATAATCTAGACATCCGCCCGGCTCGCCAAAACCGTGGCGTCATGGATATCGCGAACCAGGGGATGCGGAGATTCCAATGCCCCGAGAGCACTCAGGGCGCTTTGTGAGTCGCTATAGATCACAATCCGGTCTCCGAACCGGGCACGTCGCGTAATATCCCGTACCGAGTGGTGTATTGCCACCAGCTCGGCCGTGAAGACAGACGCAGCGCCTGGCAGAGCCCCGCATGGCGGCTCCACCTTGAACACGGCGTAAAAGGATAGATTGTGAAGAGAAGAGGAAAAGGGATGTGAGGAAGGTATGGGTGGGGATGAAGCAGGTTGTTAAAAACCAACCACCCAGACCAGAGCTCAGGGGTTAGGGAACATTGTCCCCTCCCCCCTCAGCCCCGATCCGGGACGGTTGGCTGAGAAAAAGGTCAGCATCTACCCTGTGAAATTAGAGGCTGACCAGAGAAAGTTGTGGGAGAGGTTGTATGAAAAGCAAGGAAACAAGTGTTTTGAAGGAAGGAGTAAAGGCTAAGCTGGGGTCGGACAGGGTGCTGATTTCCGTCAGCACGGCGGCCAGGATGGCAAATCGCCACGCCCCTTACGGGGCAGTGCCTAGTAGAGCCCCGCTAACTTCGAACAGAGGGCATACGGAGGAAAAGCTGACCCCCTCTATGGACTTGGAGCAAACCGTCTATACTGGCACGGATCCAGTGTGACATGAAGTGTGCTCCAAAAAAGTTGAAGGCAATACTCTGGGACCGGGTGATGTAGAAGTTTTGGGAGTAACGGAGTGCAATTTTGATAATTATGCTGATTACATTAGCCAGTTGTGGGAACTCGTCCATGATTGGAAAGATGGATGGCATAATTTATTTACTCCATCTTTGTTAGAAGATGGAGTAAGATGTGATTATGTGAAAAGTTTTTTTGAAGAAGCCCCAAACTTACCTGATGGTGTAACAGTGACTGGTGTGGTAGCCCGAGACTCAGCCGAAGGTGGAAGAAACACCATCACTTGAATAACAGATCCCAAACTTGTACCAACCCAGAGAGTTGGACACAATTGATTTTCTGAAAAGATATTAAGATCAAGCAGTTATTGAGTGGTCTTAAAATCAAATCGACCATTTGAACTTCGCCACTGAATTTGAATTTGCACAGTCACTAGATATTTAAGGCAACCTGTTCAAAAGGGTTGTTGAGATATATTTATAGATTTATTCCGGAAAAGTGCCCGAGAACAGGGTGAAAGTTAGACTCAGTTATGCACACATGTCTATGACGAAGCAACAGTGCCAGCTTACTAAGGAGCATCCAAGTGACATCAGGAAAAAAACCAAGGCTTAAATCCCTAATTTAAGTGTGTACGTGTAAAGCCCAGTTAACTGGAAATTAATTATAGTATATTAAATAGAATAAGTTAACATCATTACAAGCACTAAACAATGCTGACTTATGTAAATATCTGCTCAAAGTTGTAAATCGAGGAACCCCTTGAAATTAGTTCTCTAAATCGAAATCCCCACAATTTAGAGGGTTGCATAATTCCAAATTCAAAGCTAAATATATATGGAAGTCTTAGGACTCCAAGCATGTACCAAGCTGTGCATGGGTGCGTCGAAGAATATGTTTCATTAATGCAAATAATCAAAAATAAAAGACTGATAGGGATATCTCACCATTTTTCTTGGAATAAGAGTCTGCAAAGGCTAGACATTGCACTGCTTCACTGGTGATATTTTCAAGGCTGCTTATACTCGACGATCTTGATCGACTAAATGATGTCCCATCTAACTTATCTGGTTCATTAATAATGTATTAAGATATAAATTGAAATTTCCGAAGCAAGAATTAGCAGTAAGCTAAAAAAAAACATTATTTTCCAATTTTTTTCAGATATAGCAATAATTTTATTCAAGTCATTCTATCATAAATATATCAGGTTAAACCCAAACGCAAAAATAATTACTCATTCATAACGAACAAAACATTCACACGCAGAAATGTTACAAAAGTACACAAGTACTACATTCCCCCTAAAAGCACCTATTTTTTTTATAACTTATCTTTACAAGTGGCCATGCAACGATAGTTAACACTGCCTCGGAGCATGCTTGAGAATTTGAGAAGCCATCGAAGTGAAGAGATTCCATGTCAATTTAATTAGACATCAAATTACTTAAATGAAGATTAGTAGTAATGGAAATTAAGTAGACACCATAAACAAACGAAGTAAAATGTGAAAAAGGAAACTAACATATTTTGTTATTAAAATTAAGCTGCCTTAAATATCATGTTCTTTATCATATTTGTTTGATATAAATAATCCAAATCAGATAAAGTGGATGAATCTGTCACATTCATTTGTGAGGCAAAATATGGAGAAAACACAATTAAAACGTTAATCCAGCTGCAAAAAAGAAAAAGGGAAAACAACCGCGTTTTAAAAGCAAGCACGTGTGCATGAGAGTGGGGGTGCTTCCTATGCCAGAGAAGCAAACAAAATAGAAGAAGTTTAGATTCTTTGTTTTTCGTGCAATGCTTTCAAAGGAAATTGATGTAAATTTAGCAACGCCAATGACGAAATTACTAAACTTGTTAAAAAAAAATAATGACTTCGATAAGGAGCTTGGCCCTAAATGAATGAATAACAACAGAATAAATAGAAGAATATAACGGACAAAATAAAAATGAAGGACTGCTATGTCCAACTTAACTTAAAATACTTAATTGGCTTTGAAGGGGGGCATTTCAAAACTCTCTACTGAAATGCTGCAAAACATACTCAATTTCCAAATTCAACTAAAGCAAAAGTGAAAAAAATAAGCACTTAAAAGATTAAAGGGGTAAATGTTAAAAACTTTTTCAAGATTCTAATTCGCGTGATGAACTTGAACAAAAACCAATCAGTAAATTCTGTTTTCTGTTAAACATGCTTATGGATGGGATACTAAAAGGGTTTCACATGAAAATACAACTCTAATGTCTAAATGCATTTAGTGTACTGATGTTTCATAACAGATGCTTACCCCAGTAATCTTGATCAGAGAAACTTTTAAGACTTATAAATAAAGGAATAAAACAGAGTTAACAAACAAGAGTATATATTGGGGAGGGGATGGGGCGCAAATTATTCAAATTTTGAATCGACTAACCCTTGCTTGTTAAGCTCTGAAACCGAGAAAACTCTAGGTTGAGCAGAGGCAATAAAAAGACAAAAGTGAAACTTGAGAGGCGAATATTTAGCATTGAAACGTCACCTACATTTGAGATATGATGTAACGCAAAACAATTACAACTCTACTTTAGGAACTACAAACTTAATAAAAAAAAAAAAATAGAATCACAACTAGATAGAGGGTGGCTTAGATCTGAGATATTTTAAATTAAATATTAATAAAATATAAAAAAATAGTTTGTTACTAATTATCATTTAAATTATGAGGCTGTATTGAAGTTGAAAAGGTTTTTTTTTTTAAATAGATGAAGTTACATAAATAAACATCAAATTAAAAGTAGGCTTCAAGAAGTACTACATAAAAACTATCTGCTTAGAATATCAGGTAGAAAAATTCATTAAAAAATGGATTAAAGTTTCTGATTGAAAATCACACTTTGTGGGTGTTGAAAACACATGAGAGTAACTCAGAGTCTTTTTATTGTCCATTCACTTATTTTTATCTAAGTTTAAATTTAATAGAGCGGAATTAAGGCAAAGGTGTAACGCAGTTCAGCACAATCCGAGGACAAGGATACGAAGGGATCATAAATATCAAGAGCAAACTTTTCTACCTTGTCAACAGTTTTCGGAAAAGATGCTATGAGCTATTTTACTCGCTGTATGTTAAAGCGCAAAAATAACACTTAAAATACAACAAAAGTCCAAGAAAGAGAGAATTTAAGACTGATTTTAGGTAAAGTGTTATAAGACAAAGATCAAGTACAAATAAGCGACTTCAAAGTCACGTTAGGCGCGATTGGATTGTCATTAATTTCAACTCAATCTAATTTGCACCAGTGCTCCTTCGGATTCGCTTATCTCTTCTTGATTCAAAAGAGCTACTCAAAAGTAAAACCTCTCTGCATTGCAAAAGAATGAGATTGTGTAGGTGACGTTACTACCAAAGCTAGTGAAGTTGTGCCTGGCGAATAAGAGCGATTGAGTTGCTGCTCTCTGCTCAAGCCGCGGTGTTGAAGTTACCCACCCACCCCCGCTTTCACTGCCCCAACATCCCACTCCTACCCCCCTGAGTGCAAGAGAGGGGCTAGGTGGTGGGCTGTAGGGGACAGTGTCATCCGGGGTGGTTGTGTTGGTGGATAATGGGTGCTCCACTGAGTAGGGGGAGAAGGAAGCTCCGGCGCTGGTGAAGGTCCGGACAAGGCGAGCTCGGGTACCTTGACTGCGCGACCTCCGTATCGTGTCACTCCTTTCGCTGCCAGCGATGCCGCGCCGTGCTCCCGTACGCCCTCTGGCGCCCGTCGGAGATACGCACACCCCGTTCAGCTAAAAGGCACAACCAACCAAGTCAGCAAAGCCCACACCCATCCGCGTGGGCACATACCAGACAACCATTCACCACCCTAGTTTTTCCCAAGTGGGAACATTGACATGTACACGGGTTAGCAAAGATCCAAAAATATAAACGTGAGGAATTAATGATTTATGGCATTGCTTGATTTTAGTAGTGACAGATTAAAGCATGAAATAGAAGCGAAGAAATAGAAAATTACTACTTTCTCTCAAAATTAAAATTTCCAGGATTGCAGACTGGACGGGGAGCTGGAGAAGAGTTATTTGTGACCAAATTGAATGATCACGTGACCATTTATGAGTAACTGCACATATTAGATAAAAAAAAAAAACTTGGTACATTTTTAAGTTTAAAAAGAATATAGCGATTGCTAAAAGTGAATCGATTAAAAGAAACTGGATGCAAAAATGTGCACATTTGCAGTAAGGGTTTAAAAGAAATTAAATAGCTTGAGACAAATCACAAAAGAGGGATATACACACGAAACAAATAGGAGCGACAAAAATAGCTCACCACCTTGACAATAAAGCAATCATGAATTTGGGACAAAACCAAAATTACAATGATGAAAAAAAAACTGTGCAAACTCTCCATTAATTATTAAAATTTAATCTAGAGACCAACTGGTCATATTTATTTCTTTATATAACCTAAAACATCAGGGAATAAGAAAAGGTGGTTACATTAATATGGAAAATCCTACAAACGACAAGTTTATGACAAATTTAAGGCAGCTTTAGCCTATTGTTCTCTAAGACTAAAAATAATTACCAAGAAAACCTGCAAAAAGGAATTATAAAACTGTTAATAATATTAGTGCATGGGAAAAAGTTTAATATAATTTTTTTACTCTTCTGGATAGTAACAAAGTTATATAAATATGAGCGAGTTATTTACAAATGATGTTGAAAATATTCCTTGCAGCAAAACGATATATGAACTCACTTAAAAGAACAAAAAATAACCTCGAAACATTTGGCGTGAAAATTCACTGGGAACGTGCATGAGGCATATCAGGCAAATGCACTCACGCAAAGAAATAAAAGATATAAAAATCAGATGGAGGGAAGCATGATTTATTAACGTGTATGTGTGTCTGGGAGTGCATTTGTATTAATACAATTCCATGCATAGATGAGATTCTGATAAAGACGAAAATGTCAGGGATTAAAGCAATGAAGTCTAAGAGAAAAAGGTTAGTGGGAACGGGGAAAAAAGTGAAAATAAACATAATCGGAAGAAAGGAAAATGTGAGAGGGTGAAGAGGTGCCTTTGTTGCATAATTTTCAAATATTCGACCCGTGCAATTACTCAACAGTCAGTCACGGCATCCATTCAAAGCACACAGATGAGTTAACCTTAGCAAATAACTAATATATCTACGATTCGCAAGTGAGAAGAAAGAAAAGGAAAGAGGAATGTCAAGGAATGTTTAGTTCCAAATGAATGCAATTCTTTAATAAATCAATTGTTTCTCCTAAAAGCGAATTTGAGGGTCATTGCAATGTGCATCCAAAGAAAACAAGGCATTGTTAGTTGGTGTATTATATCTGAAGATTTCTTTTTCTACACAGAGGCACCTACAAGCCCACTATTTCACAAGCTTCGTCTACCATTCATCCACCACAATATTCACAAAAGGCCTGAGTCTGCTCGATCACGTACCGACCAAGCCTTGCGAGGAACCTTTCTTGCCAATATGGCTTATGAATGTCTTGAATGCCCCCATGTTGCTAGGGCTCGATACAGCGGTGGAGGACTGGGCATCGTCATCTGCTCTAGTCGGGGTCAGCGATACTCCAACCGCGCTCTTCGAGGGGGTCACTTCTCGGGATACAACCTCTCCATGGGTGGGGGAGAGGGAAGCATGAAATGTCTTCGGTCGGTCGTCTCCAGGGCGACGCCGTCTCATGGGCGGGATAGGATTGCCTTCTTTATCGAATAGCTCTAAAGACGACTTGAGGTCACTTTCTTGTAGACACTCTTTATCGCTTTTCGCGTGAAAAGTATTTTCCCCCAGGGGGCTGGGTCGAGGAGTAATTCCTGGGCTGGAGGAGACAGAAGTACTGGGGCTGCACCTGAGAAATGTGATAGGTTGGACTTCTAATTTTTCCATGGAGTCAATAGTAGCGGAAGCCCCTTCAGGAGGGCTGTTTTCCCAATTGTCATGCGGCAAATTCAGCTTTACTTCCGAATATGCAATGGGTACTGACAGTCCATTTTGAGGGCTGTGTTCCCATGAAAAGGCTCTTCTTACTCGTGCATCCAGTTTCGTTAAGTGGTCCTTGAGGCGGAATTTGGAGCTTTTCTTTACGCCCTCGACAGATCGAGAGCGTGAGTATGATTCTAATGAGTTACGAATACCTATAGAAGAGTCGCGTTGAAAGATAGGAAACTCCATATTATTAGGCTCGTCTACTTCAGTCGGCAACTCCTGGGCTTCTTCTGCTGTTTCACAGAGAAGTGGTTCTTGAGAGTCGTCTCCTTCAGGGGTAGCTTCTCTTTCCTCTCCTCTTTCTCCCTGCAGCTGAAGGGAATCGCCTCTTTGTGAGAGAGGCCCTTCTACTACTTTCAACTTGCTGTTATCCCGACTGAGACTCCGGTGTTTGTCGTCTTTCCAGAACAGCTTTTTGAAATCCAAAAGCGGTTCTTTAGCGTTGTTGGGCGATTCGTCAAACTTGGCATTGACTCGCCGGCCCCCACGCACAATTTTTCGGTCGTTCTGCAAGTGTTGTTTTTGGGCCACAAAGTTAGTCTCCTCCTTAACTTCCTTTAAAGAAGACCAATTTTAAAAATCTAGATCAGTGCCAGGAAAAATAAACTAAAAGAAAATCATTATTTAAAGAAAAAAGGGGGAAATAAGTCGCAAATGTAATGAATTTCTTAGCTAAGGTTTTGTAAGGAGAAAATACGAGAACACAAAAGAGCAAACGAGACAAGCGAATCGAATTTGCACAGCGGGGAAATAATTCCAAAAATATTTTAGACAAAATAACATTCTTTGTAAGAATAAAAGACCCAGTACTAGAATTAACTTTCAGAATATTTTCACAAAATATAAACAGTACTACATACATAAAGGTCAAAGCTACTAATGTAATGCAGTCTAAATTTCTTAATGTTTCATACCACATTAACCCCTCCATGAAAATTATAAACAAGTACTTTTTTCTTTTTTTTTAGCTTATCTGGTGACTGCCTACATGGGCATAAATCGCTGTACTCACCAAAACAGCCTAGTACTAGGCTACTTTAGAATAACAACAAAAAACACAACAGCAACAATAAAAAAGAAAAAAGGGAACAACAGGCAGCAGGCTCGAGCATCAGGGGGGAGGTTTGCCTCCCCCCCGTTGCAGGGGCGTGTGACCTACAGAGAAAACAACAAGAAAAACCCCACCTAGTTAAATAAACGGGAGAAGGACAGCCTCCCCCAAAAGGTCTATAAGTCCACCAGTCAATGTAGACAAACTCATCTCAAGTACAAGGGACAGGTGGTAGAGATGCCGCCCATCCCGGTACCGGGACAGGTAATGTGCACAGAGATCGCCCAGACTGGGACATTCAACAAGAATGTGCCGAACAGTCTGGGGGACAACGCAGTCTTCACAGTAGGGCACTGGCGAGTGCTCCTCAAATGGTGGAGCATTCAATTTGGAGATGACAGAAAGCAACCTGAAACCTTCACAGCATTGAGGGGTAGGTCCATGGGAACAGTTGCAACGCAATGGCACGCAACTTCTTTTTAACTCTGACCATTTTTTTTGGCCCTAAATTAGTTGTAATTATGAAAAAAATAAATATGTAGGCATTAGAACATTAAAACTTTGTTGAACGATATCCCTTCTACAAAATGGTCTACCTCGGACGGCTGGACTACTAAGTGCGATCATCGTCACCAGAAGAAGATCTTGGACCTATAAGTTCCCTTTGACCGTCTCCCATCTTCTTTGCCAAACTGCCCATATTCCTGCCATGTAGTGGGTGTGAGGAAGAGAGAAACGCTGGTCCGGTAACAGAGTCATTGAGGACTCTTTGACACGCTCATTCCCCGCAATTCCTACATGTCCAGGAACCCAGCAGAAGATAATCTTGACATCCCCCCGGCTTGCTAAAACCCTGGCATTACAGATATTGGGAACCAGGGGGTGTGGTGATTTCAATGCCCTGAAAACACTCAGGGCGCTTTGTGAGTCGCTATAGATCACGATCCGGTCTCCGAACTGGGCACGTCGCGTAATCTCCCATACCGAGTGATGTATTGCCACTAACTCGGCGGTGAAGAAAGACGCAGCGCCTGGCAGAGCCCCGCTCACTCCAAACAACGGGGATACCAGGTGGAAGCCGACTCCCTCTTGGGACTTGGAGCCATCCAGATACACTGGCACGGTTCCAGCGTGACACGAGGTCTGCTCCAAAAAGGTTGAACACAATACTCCCGGCACTATAAAAGCTTTGAGAGCAGAGGACTGATGACAAATAGCCAAAAGTGATACTCTCCAGGGTTGCATTCTAGGCACAACCAGGGGCGCCACCGGCCCGAGAGCTATACCTAGCTCTCGAAGGAGTTTCCTAGGCCATAGGCACCTTTAAAATCAGCTGCGGATGAAGTGAGAGCTGTTGGCGACTGAGGGACACGCCAAGCTCATGTGCACAGGCGAATAATTACTCTGCACTGGGCAAAGTGGGTCGCATCTACAAATAGGCTCTGAGTAGGGGAAGTGCAGAAGGCACCGGTCAGCTGTGGCTGCATAAAACTTGCATCCATAGTAGAGCTTTGAACGAACAAAGGATCGCCCTATCAGCGCTGAACGTCATGGAATGGAGAATATCGATGGCGCGGGTACAAGAGACCCTAAGGCTGCGAATATGAGCCTCCCAGGTGAGGTGTCGGTCAAATACAAGACCAAGGAAACGGTGTGATTCAACCCCTTCCAGGTGTACCCTATTAATAAAAAAGTATGGGTCAGGGTGGAGCCGTGGATGGCGGCAGAAGTGCACCACCTTAGTCTTGGCCAAGGAAAACACACATGTGCGCTTCGGCATAGCAAGAGACGCGGTTGAATGAAGGTTGGAGTCGACGCTCCAGAGTTGGCATCTGGGCCGCGCCAAAAGAGATCGAAAGGTCATCCACGTAGAGGGTAGCGAGAATATCTTCCAGCAGCACCAAGGTGATGCCGTTGATGCTCAGGGCAAAGAGTGTGAACCTGACGAGACTAACCTGCGGGACGCCCTCCTTCTGCCCATTGGGCCCTGGAATCAACGATCTCGCAAAAATTCAGATATAAAGATTAGGAGGAGTCCCCTCGGCCCCATTATGTGGAGAGTCTCCATGATACCGTATTGCCTTGCGGTATCATAGGCCTTTCTCATATCGAAAATAACTGTGGCGTAGTGCTGTCTACGAAGGAAGGCCTCGCAGACGACATTTTCCAATCAGAACAGAGCATCCTACATGGAGTGGAACTTGCGGAAGCCGCACTGTGCATAAGACGGATAGCCTCCGCTGTCCAGAAAAAAAGGCTAATCTAACATTTACCAATTTCTCCATCAACTTGCACAAGCAAGAGGTTAGAGAGATTGGGCAGAAACCAGCCGGAGTAGAGTGATCAATCCCCAGTTTACAAAAGGCGAGCAAAGTAGCGATTCGCCAGGAATCTGGGAGAAGATTCTCCACCCAAATCCTGTTCAACATAGCTAAGACAAAGGCCATGCCTCACCCACCCAGGTGTCGAAGCATGGCATACAGGACATTGTACGGACCAGGGGCGGTGTCCGCGCATGAAGCAAAAGCGGAATGGAACTCACTCACAGTAAACCTGTCATTGAAGTGTTCTCCGCCTCTGGAGGTAAAGTCCAGCCGGAGACCTTCTGCAACATCACAACGCGCATTGAATGCTGGCGAAGCAGCATCCCAGTTAGAGAATGCGGTCATGAAGGGTTCGCCATGGACGCGGGGTCCGAGATTGCGCCCCTCATTCTCTTGGAGAATGGGAGGGAGGTCTTGCGAGAACTTGCCCCGAATCCTTTTGACTCGCTTCCACACCTTTGCTAGAGGGGTCTTTCCCATTAAGTGATGAGTCATATGCCTGCCAAGAAGAGCGACAGGCGTGCTTCGAAATTTACCGGAACCTAGCCCGAGCAATTCACCGGCAGTGAAATTGTTCCGGCAGCGCTTCTGCTTGAGGGCCGTCTCACACTCAGCTGACTACCACGGGAGTGGTCGGCATGCAAAACGGCCCACCGGAGAGGAACTCAATGGCCTCATCTACCGACCTAAACTCTTTGAGTGAGATAGAGAATTCAGTCATTTTGTGAAATGCAGACCACCGTGCCCACAGGGTTGGGCTCTCAGGCGGCAGCGGCCCAGAAAATGATATTTGAATAGGAAAGTGATCACTATCATGGAGGTCATCGACCACCCCTCAATCAAAATTAGGCTCTGCATCTGGAGAGCACAAAGATAGATCGAGGCAGGAAAATGAAGAGGTTCTCGGGCAGTGACGCGTCAACTCATCTCAAGCTCGTCCATCAGGTCGGCAAGGAATTGACCCCGGGGATTGATAGAGTACTTCCCAGAGGGGGATCTCTACCGTTTACATCTCCGAGCAAGACATCGGGTGTAAATCGCACATCCCCCTGCCTGGCCCTCATTTTGTGGTTGTGGGGTCGCAAAACCCTTATACCCCGGGTGGGTTTGCAGGGGGCATGGGCTCAGCATTGTCTCCAGCAAAAAAGATAGCTAACGGGGAATGGGAGATGAGCCTCCGAGGCTCCGAGCCACCCAGCCCACCACTGTGCGTAGGCGAAGGAGCCGAAGCTCCTTTGGTGCTGTCCACCTTTCAGGGGGCAGCTTTAAGAACCCCAGAAGATGGCCTAGCGACCAACTTCAAGACCCGGTGGAGGCGCAAGGCCGTTTTACCTTACGGGAAACGGTCACACTGGGGGAAGGGGCGGGGAGCCCTAGTTTTAGCTGGGACTGGATGTGGACCCTTTGTGCCGCCAGCTTTACCAGCTGAGCGCCGGGGGTGGGTAGAACTCGCAGAAGGGTTCCGAATGGGCGCGGAAACGACCGTACTTGTAGACCTGGATAGGCCAGGAGCAGAGAGTGTCTTTTTCAACATTGAGGCATAGGACGTCCCGGGCAGCGCTGGGCACGCCAGGATCAAGTCCTTAGCCTTGCGAACTGAGACGATCCTGAGCCTGAACGGCCAGGATTTCCTTCTCAAGGAGATACGCACCACATTGCTTTGAAGAAGCGGGGTGCGGCTCTGCTCAATTGACGCACCTGGCCACACACTAGTTGGAGTTATCATGTGCCGCCTTTGGAGCAACTTACACAGGTTTCGGGTAACCCTGATTTTGCACGTTGACAGGAGCAATTAGTATAGCCAAAGCGGTGGCAGTAATAGCACCTCCGCGGCAGTGGCACGAATGCCTTCTCGCAATAGCGATACCAACCGGCATGCAACGACTAAGGGAACTTGTCACAGTCACAGTTAAATGTGACAAAGAGTGTAGGGGTGGGTCTCGAGGCCCGTCCCTGTTTTCTCATCACACGTTCGACCTTGACCTCCCCATGGCGGCAGGCTCTAAGGTGATGTCCTCTATGGAGTAGTCCACCCCCCTCAGCCCCATTCCAGAATAGTTGGCTGAGAGGAAGTTCAGCATTTACCTACCCTGTGAAAATAGAGGCTGACTAGAGAAAGTTGTCAGAGAGGTTGTATGGGAAGTGAGGAAGTAGGGGAGAAACACAAGCTTTTGAAAGAAGAAGAGACTAAGCTGGGGCTGGACAGGGCGCTGAGTCCAGTCAGCACAGCAGCCAGGAAGGCAAATCGGCGCACCCCTTATGGAGTATACAAGTACAAACACCAAAGAAATATATACTATAGAATGTAATGCCCATCGAAAGCACTTAAAACACCCAATTGATTGCCTCATGTTTGTGGCGAACAAATTAACAAGTCTGTCTCACAAGAGGGGAGCTCAGACAGGTTCCACCACTGCAATCGAGGGAGATGAAAGGAGGAACTGGGAATGAGCAATTTGGATTTTCCCTCCTTTGATATCTTGAAATTGGGAGGAATGCCCACAGCGCCTCCCGGTAAATGCCAATTAAACCCACATAGGGGGCGCTGGGCTGGAACGCCGTGCCCAGCGTGATTTACAACGGTCATAATGGGGAGTCGCCTGGTGCGGATCCTCTCCAGGAATGCCGCTTAATTCAAGTAAAGGGGTGAGCCAAATGGGTGTATGAAATTTGAGGGGTGAATATGAAAAGGGCAGATGTAGAAAATGGGCTTAAAAGAGGAAGGGGGCGATGCTGAAAAAAACGTCAAGGGTAATGAAAACAGTGTGATATGGAGGAAGGGAAGTGCCAAGGGGTAAAAAGGGTGTAGCAGTGCTTTTGAGTAAGGGATGGCATTGTGCTATAGTTGAGTATGAACGTGTGCAAGAATTATATGGGTGAAATTGAGATTAGCAAAGGTGAAGATATACTAATTTTAGTGAGAAGTGAGGCTAAGAGAGATGTAGAGTGTGGTGAATGGAATTGGGAATGAGTATCGGTTGTAGTAGATTTGAATGGATTTATTTTTTATTTTTTTTCAAGGGGCTATCTGGCGACTGCCTACTTGGGCATAAGTCCCGCAAACAAATAGCCCAGTTCTAGGCTACTTTAAAATTAAAAAAAATTAACAGAAACAACAATAAAAAGAGGATAACAATCAGGGAGCAAGCTCCGGCATCGGGGGGAGGTCCCCCTCCCCCGGCGCAGGAGCCTGCGACCTACAAAAAAAAAAAAAACTATAACAAAAAACAAGTTAAATACAAGGAAGAAGGCCGGCCTCCCCCCAAAATTCAACAAGTCCACCAGTCATGATGCACGCACTCGTCCCGAGTACAAGGGACAGGCGGTAGCGAACTCGCCCATCCCGGGACCGGGACAGGTATCGTGCGCGAAGATCACCCAGACTGGGACATTCGACAAGAATGTGCCGAACAGTCTGGGGGACGACGCAGTCGTCAAAATACGGCGCAGGCGAGCGCTCCATCAAATAGCGATGTCTGATTCGGAGACGACAGAAAGCAACCTGAAGCCGCCGCGGCATTGGGGGATAGGTCCATGGGAACAGTCGCGGCGCAATGGCACGCAACTTTAAGTTCCCTTCGACCGTCTCCCATCTTCTTTGCCAAGCAGTCCGAAGAGCTGCCCGTATTCCTGCTATGTAGTCGGTGTGAGAAAGAGCGAAACACTGATCCGGTCGCAGAGTCCTCGCGGACTCTTTGAATGGAGGAATGGGTGAGGGAATAAATGAGTGTGAGTGATCTATTCCTGCTAAGAATATATGCTGTGGGTTGTAGTGGAGGTTTAAAACCTGGGAGATGAGAAGACATAAGGGAGTTGGAAAACATTGCTTTCTTGACATTTAAAGCGCAATAGCAATGAGAGAGAGGGAGAGAGAGAGAGAAAGAGAGAAAGTGAGAGGAAAAAGAGAGAAAAGAGGAGATAAATAAAGAGAAAGTGAGAGAAAAAGAAATAGGAGTGAGAGAGAAATATAGAAAGAGTAGTAGTAGTCCGCTAACCTGCCTTTATCCAGGCAGATTCCTGACCAAATAAAGGTACCAGGAAGTATTATGTTTTTGACCCTAAACAGCATTCAGGTGGAACCTTAATTGCCATCGGGCAGAGGGAGCTGTTCCATGGGTAGTAGGACAAAGGGTCGAATGGACAAAGGGTCAAAATGCTAAGTATATATTAATGCTATTAGCGCCTACGATCCCATTTGACGATTACTTATATTTTTAAGTATTTCTTCAATGTGAAATGCAATTACATTATTTTATAATTGCATTTAGTAGTTTAATGCATTTTCTGTAATATTATACCAATTTTCGGTAATGGTATTCCTGGTGGCAGTAAGTTAGTAAACATTGTTACTATCTTTGAGGTAAGTCGACATTCAATGCAAGCATGATTTCAAGTTAGAATTTTTTACATATTTTTCAATATTTCTTTTATTCAAATTGATTTATCTGATGTTTTAAGATCCCTCTCTAATAGGAAGTGAGTTTGAACATAAATTATCCTTTAGATATTTATTTATGACAATCTAAATGTATATCCCCAAATGGGGATTGTGGACATTGAAAGATCATAGAAAATTTTGTTATAGGGTTAACTAACATATCTTTAACTTCCCCATTTTTGCAGTTCATTCTCTTTCTCTCTCTTTGATACCCCCCATATATATATATATATATATATATATATATATTTATTTTATTTTTCAGAATATAATGTATCTACCTCTTATATCTGTAAAGGATTTTTATAAAGCAAGTCATGTCCGAGAATATCCGGAAGAAAATCCACTTGGTGATGACATTAGTACTGTTGATATAGTTGAAATGCCACCACCTGTCAGTGAACTAACAGATGAAGAAGACTTCAATGATGATGCATTAGATAATCAAAACTCTGATCCAACTTACATTCCGTCAGATGTGGTTGGAACCATTGAGATTCACCATGAAAATATGACAGAAATTTGTGCACCCAAATTTCATATCTCTGAAAATAACACATGAAAAAAAACTATGCCTTCCTTCCTTCACGAAATTAGGCGCACCGATGGATGGAGTTACTACAAGAGTAAATAATATAAAAGACATCCTTGTAGATAAGAACCCAGTAGAACTGGGTTTTTTTTCTGAAGAACTTTTGTTAGATATTTACAAACAGTCAGTACTATATGCCCTGCAAAAAAAAACAAGTATGACTTTACTCTTAGCACAAACTGTTTGAGAAATTTTATAGGGATTTTATTTTTTACTGGTTATCACAGATTGCCAAGTGAGCGGCAGTACTGGGCCTTGGATGAAGATATATATATTTACCAGTTATTAGAAATGTTATGTCCCATAACAGATTCATTGAAATAAAATGTTATCTGCACTTAGTTGACAACACAGCTCAAAACAACCTTGAGGACAGATCATTCAAAGTAAGACCTGTTATGAATTACTTGAATAATAAATTCAAACAGTTTGGCATATTTTCCAAACAGCTTTTTTAATTAATGAGCAGATTGTTCGATATTATGGGAGAAACAATTTATTAGAGGTAAGCAAATCAGATTTGGATTCAAACAGTGGGTAATGTGCTGTGGGAAAACTGGGTATTGTTACTGAATGGAATTATATCAAGGAAGAGCTAAAGGTATTTGTGAACAAGGTAGAATGGAGGGTCTTGGAACAACAGTAGAGAAGAAAATGGTAACCTATCTTCCACATCCCAGTGATCATGAAATTTACATTAACAATTTCTTCACTAGTAATAAATTGCTCATGGAGATGGTAGATATCGGCATTTGAGTTACAGGAATGACTCATGCAAATTGTACAGGAAGATGCCCTTTCACTGATGACAAAACAATGAAAAAGGATGTAAGGGGATCGTATAATTATAAATTTGATCACAAGGAAGAGGTTTTGTTCATCAAAGGGTATGACAATAGTTTAGTAACAATAGGAACCAATCAACAGGAAATAGATCCGATTGTTTCAACCAAAAGGTGGTCAGCTGCAATGAAGAAGGAAATAAATGTGACTCAGCCGCAGGTAATTGCTTCTTAAAAACAAGTACATGGGAGGCGTTGATCACCTTGATTGGTTTATTCAAAAGTACAGAATTGCATTGCAATAAAAAAATGGTATTTTCACATTTTATCAAATTGCCTTGATATATGTAGCTGCTATAAATGCATGGATTCTGTACAATGCATCTAATGGAAGCAAAGTATCATTGCTTGATTTCAAGCGTTCAATCACAAGAGCATACTTGAAAACTGAATCTTCATCTGCATCACCAAAGTCTTCAGGATGCCCCAAAATTGGTTCAAAAGTGTTTCCTATCCTACGATTCTCTCCCATGAACAGATGACAGAAAACAAAGAAAATGTGCAGTGTGTAAAAAGAATACCAGAAAACAATGCATAAAATGCAATGTTGGATTACATTTTGGTAAATGTGAAAAACAATGGCACAGAAAGTAACCAAAAATGTAATCTGTAGTAATTCCTGAATAAAAAATAAAATTGAATAATTTTATTATCCTATTCATGTTGCTAATAATCTATAAGTTCTGCAAAATGAAATTCAACTGCTTCTAAAAAAATTCATATTATCATTGAAATTTCACAACCAGTGCCCATGATCCCCAAATGGGGACCAAAATAAAGCTATTATTCCTATATTATATTTTTTTTTAGTCATTTAGCCTTCTAATGAGATAAAATGCACACATTTACCACATTAAAATCTTTAAACAAAATGAGGGCACTAATGGGTTAAATTCAATTAAAATATACAAATTTAATTTAGCCTTTGGACATTTCACTATCCGAAAATGAGATTTTCTTTTTTAATATAAATAAAAAATACTTTAAAGCAGTGTTAGAAACTAAATATTTTATTGTCTTGGTAATTTGTGAATATCAATCAATAAACAATTTTTAAAAATATTTACTTGTCTACAACGTTCGTTAAAAGTTTGATCCACAATTTATTATACCAACCATTTTTTGCATAATACTGAGAGCGGCTAGTTTGGGGGGAATTTTAAATTATTCCCTCGCTATTCTTTTATTTAGTTTTGTATTCTTTTTTGATTCAAACAAAAATATCATTTTTATAGGATTATCGATTCAAATCCAATTTGATTTCCCAGCCCTGCTTAAAAGTGATTAAGCTTTGAGGTTACTTTTGATGAAAAGAATCCAGATCATGTACATATGGTTATCTATTGAATGGTACCTTCCTTAGAGTCTTCTATCAGGTCATAAAAATAATTGATTAAGAAATTGATTACCAAGTGTAATTGACTTTTGGGTAAACTAATGCAAATAGAAACTAATAAACAATATCCCTTATTTTCCTTGAAAGTTGGTTTACTTATCTCTGCCGCAGGTAGAAATGACCTTTGCCCAAATGACCAGATGCTATGGACAACTGACGAACATCATTAAATATCACTTAAGTTTTAATTGAATTTTAATGAGATCGGACTGTTGCCTATCAGGTCTGAGAGAGCAATAAAATAATTTAAGACAAGGACATTTGTAAGTATAAAACGATACAAAGATAAGCAACATGAAGGGAGTATTTAAAATCTTGTACTACTAATCTGGTAAAAAATAATAGAAAAGTTATTCATTTGACCCTTTGTCCATCGACACCCCATTAGACACTTTGTCTGTGCACAGTTCTGCATCAGAGGTATGTGGATATAGATACCCATCGGCAGGATTCCTTGCAACAGAGTGTATGAGTGTTGTGATGTGAAGACATGAGGAAAGAAAGCGGTGTTCTAATTGGCTGTGTGTGTAAGATCTACTCACCCTAATACACGGATAAGCACACACTACCCACCAATTGGTAGCCACATCTCCCTAAGTGTGCTGATGTTTGTTTCCGCTCATGCCGGGATCAAACCCGGTACCGGGACGTTAGAAAACTAATGCCGTATACACTCAGCTAGCAAGAGCTTTTGCTTTTCAAGGTAGTCGTCTGTGCTGCATGGGGTGATCATGCTTGCTGAATACTTGCTATTAGAATGGGGAATGATCTGCCTGCTGCTATACGCTCATCTCCATACCTTGGTATGTTCAACGTGCCATTAAGACAAACTTCCTATCTCAACCCTTTTCTCGGTTGGTAGACAACGGCTTTATGAAGGCCTGTGACCATGAAGACCGACATAAAAGTTATTATTACTAGATGTAGATCAAGGCCAAAGAATCTCACCCCAAAGCAGCTAAGCCGCAATACTCCTTTAATAATCCTTACTACCAGGCAGAGAACACAACGCCTCACTCCACTAAGTCTGTTGACAGCAAACCAGGAAAACAAGGGACAAATTTTCATTAGAATACTTGAATTAGAAGTTAGATGGTTAACAGAATGTGATTTGTATTCAAAATTACATTGTCTTCATAGTTGGTTCAATGATGAATTACATTTAGTTCTAACGGACATTACTATCTGATAGTCAGTTTTTTTAATCATGATAAGTTTGAGACACTAACCTTTCTGCTTCTAATCTTGGAATACTGCATTAAATTCAAATCCATATTTAGCACACTCTAGTATATGGTATACATGCTACAATGTGGGTCAAAATTGGTAAACTTAAGAAAATAATTTTGTAACTAAAATGATGAAGTTATGACACGTAACTCTCCTGAACTTGCCAGGTTTCAGAGGGAAAACTTGTATCCTTGACAACATAGAACAATGTTCAAATTAAGCTAATCTTGCCTTTGAAGAAATCCTTTCCCTCAACTTCTTTGCTATGTACCAAAGGCAATCATCACAATGACAGGAACCTAGCTCTCAAGGGGAAAACAACAAAGGAAAAATTAGGTGAAGCAGAAAATGCATTAATAGAAAGATCTAAGATGACAAGGGCTACTGCCGTGAACCAAGAAGTGATACACAGGGATAAGTTGGCTGCTTCTCATGGTAACTAGAGATGATTGAACAATCTTATCGTATGGACGCGTCTATGGTGAAGCAGTTTCGTTCCACTAAAAGGATTCAGTCAACAAACAAATACGAGATTGCGCACATTTCATCCAAACCAAACGCCTCACCTCACCACCTTTCTGGTCAATGAAAATCCGCAGTTTCAACATCTAACATCTTGACGAGAATCGTGGTTTAAAGGTGTTAAACACATATATGTACAAACAGGTATAATCAAAATGACCCCAGAATGATCATCAAAATGAAGAATTTAAAGGTGCCACCCATCTGTCAACTTAATGTATATACATAGTTACAGTACCTGATCGGAGGATGGGGACTTGCTGCGTTCATCGTCTCGCGTAGGATCGAGTTTTTTGGGGGATCGGGGCGCACGCTGGTAGGGATCTGCAGTACCATAGAGCTCAGGTGTGCCCATGCTAAGGAGACAAACCTTTTGGACATAGTCCACGATCACAAGGCCACTCTCGTTGCCATATGCGATCCTGGAATGGAAATTTCATCATTTTAAACAGTAATAACTGGCCTACCTGAAACAGGATTAAGTTTGTACTTTTGAGTGGTAGTGCCCATTCTACAAATTTGGTCGTTGGATATGCCAGCCTTCATTCTTAATCTTTATACTTCTTTGTTTTCCTGCTCACTTCCTCCTATTCTTTTTTTCCGGCATGGATAACAAGGGGAAAGGGGGAAGGTCGGAATTCCAATTCCACATTATGCTGAGAGCAGCTCATTTTGGTTGTTGAAACATAATAAAATTTAAATTGTAAGCGACCCCTCGCATACACACACTCCTTTTTGCAAAAAGTGTGTTCAGCCCCAAAACGGGCCTGAACACACTTTTTGTGATATATCCTTCATTCATTCACTAATCATCCTTACTTTGCATGACATGACAGAAGCAACGCCAGTGAACACAACTAGATCTCAATAGGAGCTACAGCAAAGAATGCACTGAATAAAACATTACTACAAGACAGGCTCGTTCAAGAAAGTGCAGAACACTTTCGTGCATCAGTTGAAATGTGAAAAAGCCCCCTCCAAGAGCAGAATCAAGGACTGGGTGGACCACTTTGAGAACTATGGGATTGTGGAGAACCTCAATGATGCAGCCAGTGACAACTGTCCAAGCCATTCAGGACACCCCCAGGAAGCGTACAGCTGAGCTGGTCGAGAGCATGAGAGAGTCAGTTCAGCAGAGTCCAAAACGCTCTATGTGCAAGCGAAGTCAATCCCTCGGTATATCCTGTGAGATTTGCGGGACGAAGCAGAGACTCTTACGACCTCAGACAATGAGCAGAGAAAGGCTATGGCAGTCAAGATACTGGAGAAGATTCAGGAGACCCCAACTTTCCTTAACCTCCTTTAGACCTCAGTTTAAGCTCACTTCCATCTTGAAGGAAAGGTAAACTCAAAGAAAAATGTCTTCTGGGGGACCTCCAGAACAAACGAGGTAGCCACCAAGCCCCTACACTCCCCTAAGTGTACGGTATGGACTGCCATCTCAGCCAGAGGAATCGAGGCATGGTTTAAAAAAAAGTAGTAGATTTGTGGAATTCCTGGAACAGGAAGTAACCCACAATTTAATTACATTTTTTTCATCAAGAATCTCTGTGCGCAAAAGGAACTTTAAAATCATTAGAAAATGTCCTGACCGTTGCAACAAAAATTGTGAATTATATATCCGCTCATGCACTTAACAAATGCCAATTCACAAATCTACTCAATGAAATTGATAGTCAGTTCTTTGGGTTACGTTTGTTCAACAATGTCAAATGGTTAAGCTGTGGTCAAGTGCTGAAGTGATTTGTCGAGTTATTAGAAGAAATAAGACTTTTCTTAACCAAGAAATGACATGAATTTCCAGAGCTGTCATATTAAGTGGTTGAATGAATTACATTTTTTTGCTGATTTCACACATCATTACAATAACTTAAATAGGAAATTACAAGGTAGTGAATGTGTTGTTCTATCACCTTTTGGGCATATTAAAGCTTTTAAAGAAAACTAGAAATATTTTACATACAAAAATCTGGAAGCAAACAAGCTAAAATACTTTCCATCATTAGAAAAACACTTAACTTCCAGTTTTGCAATTGAGAATGTTGTAGGAAAGAAACTCTACTTAGAAAGTAGACCTATTTATTTTCTAAAATTTTTAGATGTATTTAAAAGTAACCGGATAATTATTAAAGGTTTGCCATTGCTGTCCTAGAGTAGTCCAAAATAAAGTTTCTGGATTAAAAAAGGAGGATTTTACAATTGATTGACCCTCTCTTTTAGTCTTTTATTTCTCAATATAACATGGGTTCAGATTCAGGGGGATCTACAGCCTATGGCAGATGGCGTGAAGTTGTCCCGAATTGGAACACCATCCAGCAACTAACCACACCCGATGTGGCATTACTGCACTGTAATCGAAAGCGATATTTCCCCTGGGTTAGTCTGTCGCCCTCTGCAGATAACAAAGACTGAAAAAAGAAAAACCCCTTCACTATTAATGCTGGAGGTGGGAGTGCGAATTACTATGAACAAGTTCGTATTAAGAGCTTTTCAAGGATGCATGCAGTTTTTCCGGTGAATAAAGGCAGATATTCTTGTATAGATGTACCTATGTATGACTATAGAATTCGCTTCATTTATATAACGCTTTGGGTTATGCTAAGGTACTGCAACTATGGACTTATAAGCAGTGAAGAGTAATTTTGTTTGTTTTCCTTGAATAAATGTTATTTACCGGACAAAAAATTGTAAACAGGGTTGTACCATACTTTCAAAAGACAACTTGAATTCATTTATGTGGATAATCAGGAATAAAACAAAGAACTTTAATAACTTGCAATTAAATCTGCATCAAATACTCACAGTCCGTAGGAAGAATTAATAGCGAGCGCTGTAACGGGGCCAGGAGGATCTCCATTTATACGAGGAGTTAGACACACAAGATCAGCCTGATATCCTGGAGGCTTTTTTTGTAAGCCTCCTCTGACATGAATAGGAACCACATACTCTAAAGACGCCTAAGATGAGAAGAGGAGATGAAAACTAGTTAAATCAAGAGGAATGATTGACAAAGTGACATTACATCGCATATTTCATTATTGAACAAAGATGATACATATACTAGAGGAAGACATGGAGCTATAGAATCCTAGTTATTCAGTCAATGATTTAAAAACTAGGATGCATCTAGCGTTGATTCGATAGTTTAGAATGCAAGAAAAAACAACTGAAAAAAAGTCATCTAATGAATGACAGAGAGCTTAGTAGTGGATGCTTGTCCTAGCCATCATCATGCCTTTCAAAAGGACAACATTAATAGAATCATGGACAGAAACCAACGAACTTGCCCAAGGGAGGGAGATTGGTTTCAATATTAGAAAACCTTATAATAACAAGAGGAAATAGTGCCTGTTAATTAGTGTGTAAGATGGGAAAAGGGGAAAGAGATCAGACAGGAAAACAAAACACAATTACACTAGGGATAAACATGAAAACAAATTGCGCGTCTAGCTGGCCTCTAAACACTACTTTAACAATAGATTTAGTTATTTTTTGAGTGGAGCTCATTTTGCCAGAGAACAGAAAAAAACCCATCAAATAATGTATAGGGAAACACCAAACCTGGGTTGCAATTTTTTTTTTAAGAAACATGAATGCATCGCTTGTAAATGCGGTGCTGTATAGGGGTATGAAGGAAATAAGCATGCATGTAAGAGGTTGTTAGTGCTGCGAGAGGTCTGAAGATGGGAAGGTAGCTGAAATGTTAAAAAGTGGCGATTATTATATTACAGAGGTGAGGTGGCTGTGCTGTAAGGCATTTTAAAGTGGAAGAGTTCAGCAATAGTGCCGTTGTATGAAGGTAGAGGGGAGAAAGGTGAATGCATTAATTACAAGGCAATAAGTTTGCTAAGTGTTGTAGGTAAGGTGTATGGGAAAATTGTGAGTGGAGATAGAAGATTTTATTTTCATTTTAAAGCTCGTATCTGGCAGCTAAGTGCAAAGGCACAGTCACCCTAATTATTGACAAGCCTAATTTTAGGATAAGGTAAAAAATACAATTTAAAGAAAAACAAAGAGAAAACAACAGAACAGAACAAAACAAAGCCCCCTCCTCCCCCCAAAAAACACTCCACACAAAAGACGAAGAGAAAGGGCACACTCAGGAGCCAGAGGAAGACTCGCTCCCTCACGAGACAGTTGAGGGTGTAACTATTCCTCCAAAAGCTCCCTCCCAGAAATGACAAGTGGTAGCAACCATGTTCATCCCATTACCCTAACAGGTAGGTACCACGGGGAATGTCCCGCAGACTGTGAGATTAGACAATAACATGCCATAGTCCAGGGGACCAAGCAGTCGTCACAATAAGGTTCATTGGATCGTTCCATCAAATGCATTTCGCGACTGCGCCTGATTCGGAGGAGACAGAAAATGGCCTGATACCATTCCAAAATTGTGCAATGACATGTAACTTCCGATTCTCATTGGTAATCTCAAACAATTTTTGCCATGCAACCGAAGGCCTGACATGAATCCTGCTATGTAGTCTGAGTGGAGAAGAGCAAAACACTGGGGCGGTTGACCAATCCTACCAGACTTTTTGGCACTCTCATTTACCACAGAAACACAGCAGATGACAATATCGACATCCTTCCTGCTCGCAGCAGTGCTTCCTTCTTCATTGTGAATTTCAGTACGACCAGTTGCAAACTCCCTACACCACGTGCGGATGTTTTTTATATCCATGCAGGAATCGCCAAACACTTCCGTTAATTGGCGATGAATTTCTATCAGTTTAATGCCTTTTGCATTAAAAAAAACGAATAACTGCGCAAACTTCACACTTGCTAGTAGCGTCAATAAAAATAACCCGGTCCAAACGGCTGCTAAGCCAAAACTGAGCGTGGCAGAGAGGTACGCGCAGGGGCAGGTGCAGCGTATGTGCACCAAACACAACAGTATTGCCAATAGCCGCACAAGCAGTTTACCTGCGTACCCAGCGCTTTGGAGACCTTACTTTTGGTATTACCCTCATATAGTAAATTATAGTGGTTTAGATGGAACAGATTGTGACTACATTTTAAATGGTAGCATGAGGTTTGGGGTGATTATAGCATTATTGAATGCTACGGGTGCCAAAATTTGTGTATGGAAGATAGAAAGAAAGATCTCGAGTGAGAGCAGAGAAAATTAACAACGTGAGAGGAATGGTGCTTGGTGTGGCAAAAAATGGATAGAGTGAGGGAAGACTGGAAAAGAGATTTTTCTGGCTTGAACGAAGTTGTGGCTGAAAGTCTTCTGAGGTGGTATGAACCTGGTATATGAATGGGTAGAGATAGACGAGAGTGAGCGTCAGTGTTTGGGGGCGGGTTGAATTATGTGAATGAGTGTATGAGAGAGAAATGGCTAACTGAGGAGGAACTGGATGACACCGTGTATGATAGGTGCGCAAAAAGGGGGGTTGTAAAGGGGTGTGCTTGGGGCATTCTGCCGTGGCATGAACCCTGACCGAACGAGATGCTACAATACATAGCACCCCATTGTTATAATGGGCCTTCTGCATGGACACGATGATGGGTGGCCTTCCTCTTAATAGGGCAAGAGAGTGAAAAAAAGGATAAGATAAAACGATGTGAAAATGGGAATCAAAGTTATGAATTTCAAGGTACTGGGCAAGGAAGAGTTTAGACAAATTTTCCAAACATAACACACAGACTCAAGATAAATTTAGCTCTCTAGGAAAATGGCCGAAGGAGAGGATGGGAAAGGAAAGAAGACAACAATTTCCTGTTCTGTTCATCGTTGACAGAAAATAAAAATGAAAAAACGTACGCATTATCAACATACAAATAAATTATCGATATCTATGGCTAACAACTACATTGTTAAAGACAGCTTTCGCAAAACCGAACTCAGATGCCAAGTTTCTTGAGCAAATGCACATCGACATGAGCAAACCACGTTTATAGACCCTTATACAGAGGGCGTTGTGGGAGCAACAAAACATCATTCCTAAAAATCAAGAACCGACCACAAGGAACTGGAGACATTGAATGCAAATTGCAATGAGATCAATTCAATCTTTAAAAATAAAAGATTAATAATAATAAAAGATTAGCAATTACACTAACCAATCATAATAAAGTTACATTAATTAAAAGCTTTATTCGTCTGAGTTAATTTAAAAGGTGGCCCTAACGGGGCCAGACATATCATGTAGAATTTGTGTATGTCAAAGAGACGCACAAACACATAGACCTCCAAGAACAAGCATGTACAATTTAATCCAAAGGTACGTTCAAAGAGTAATTTTAGGTAAAGGGAAGACCGAGGAAGGTGGCGAGGTTGATTAAAGAGCACATGAACACTGCCAGGTGAAGCATACATAGATGAGCGCCATTCACCAAAAGTGTTACGGAACATAGAAGGAAATTGTTTCCAGGAAACAACAATCCCGTTGCAAATGGCTCGTAAAGTCTCCATGTGGCGGATGTTAATCTGAGACCCTAAATACCTACTCCAGCTCTTTTAGAAAATGGCTCATTGAGAGGCCAGACGGAGGAATCTTTCCGCCTAGCTCTGATGTTGGTCACTACCTGGGGAGCAAAATCGTAATCGGGAGAAGCGGTGCCAGACTCATACCCATCGTAAACGATTGGAATTTCCAAACACTGAAACGAAAAATTCCTCAATGTCAATGTTTCAATACCAAAGATCAAGGTTAAATAAAAGATAATAATAGCTGAGTGTCAACTGGCAGTGGCTAATTAGCAGCCTTTATAACTATGTTGCATTAGCGAGTGGCGGGCCCAAATTAGTATAAACCAAATAAACAGGCGGTCAATAATTATTAGTGGCTAATAAAAAGTGGTCAACACTTGATTACTATCAATCAGGAATCAATAACTGCTATTAAACAATTGGTTGTAAAAATTAAGGAAGAAATGTCGTTGCTCAAAGGCAATACATACAAAATTAACTTCATTTTAACGAATACTTGAGACAGGCCAATATGTGAATTAGAAGTGCCACTACTAGGCAAAACTTTGCATGGGTTCGAACCATGTATTGCTAGCCAATATTTGAATGTATCAAACACAGGCCCCCTTGCTCCCCCCCCCCCGCGGATCTGCATTTAACTAAGCTTAATAAGGACGCACTAGTGAAGATGCTTACAGTAACTTCTCCCGCTGTTTCTTGTTTCGAAAACTTAAAGAAGATGACATGCGTAGTAGCACCCGAGATACACAAGAGGCGAGATTCGGCACATAAGGCAATGTGTTGGACCGCAAACGGATCTTCATCACCTTCGACACTTTTCGTCTTCGGCTTCTCGAACACTTTTGATGTTTTGAGCTTATATAAAATCTGGAGAGAGACAGATGAGGCGTCCCAGAATTTGAGGCTCCCATCTGCATGCCTGTCGAGGAGATACTTAAAAGTTACGGAGCATCAAATGAGTCTTCGGATTCCCAAGACAAATAGAAAAATAGAATTATAAAATCCTATTAGAGTAACTCGGAGGATCACAGGAACTCAAACAGAAAATAATATGCCCTTCTTATGAGAATTACAGAGGTAAAAAAAAGCAAACTTACCCAGTGATTATCAACTCTGAGTAACTACAAGAGGTAGAACCCCACGCTCCACCAGTGATGGGCCACTTTTTGTCACTAAAGCCAGTCTTCTTTTGAGAACGAGCCCCGATAGGATAGAGAGCAGGAATGAGATCAGCTGGGCAATCGGCGAGGTAGGAACAGCAAGTCACTGGCGACTCATGGAGGTCCATAGAATAAGGATTTTCGAAGCAAGGATACCCCTGCGTGTGTAGATCAACCATAACGAGATCATTTTGAAGCAAAACCGCCAACGCATAAGGCTCACCGTGATCTGAAAACCAAAGGAATATGGTTGACAATCCGCCTAGGATAGTGATAACTCTGAATCCAAACCCTCCACTGTCTTGTGGATAGACACTTCAGTCAAAGGCTAAGGGACCTCCCTGACAGAAAGGTGTTCTCATGCATTGGATTGTGCCATAGCCTCTGTACCATGGTCTTCCACTCTCTTGTGTTTGAGATCCCTGCCTAAGGGTACATTTAGGCATACTTTCCTATTTTTCATTCCTCCTCTTGTTTTACTCAAATGGTGTGTAGGGCAGGCTTAATAGATGAGCAAAGAGGCTCTGATGGCTTTTCAAGAGGTTGCCTTGGTCTATTCTTTTCTTTTCTCTTTTCTTTATTCTTTTTCATTCCAAAGTCATCATTACTGTCCTCCCTCAGTTGTTGTGGCGTCCTGAAGGGAATTTTGCCTTGCATGATGTGTCGGCTCCATCATGTTGACCAGTTTTTTTCCGACATATAATATTCAGTTAATGAAAGTTTTGCTATTGAATAATTTTGTACAAATTGTTGTTGTTGTTGTTGTACAAATTGTTATTTTTGTTGAAGATCTTGTTGCTAATATTATTTTTTTAATATCGATTTTAATTTTATCAGGAGATATTGAGCTCAACCCTGGACCTGGTCATCCTCGTCAGATAAAATGTCGTCTACTCTATATTAATATTAGGGGCCTACATGCCAATATTAAAGACTTGACTGCTTCATCCAAGTCTCATGACATTTTACTCTGTTCAGAGACCCTGGTTTCAAATATGAGGCATGTCTCTGAACTACTTATACCAGGCTTCAAAAAACCAATTTTACTTAGGCGTGATGCCATTCCTAGGGCTAGAGGATTGGCAGTTTACATTAGGAATGGTTACTCTGCTTCAAAGACCTCCTATGCTTGTTCTTGCCATGAGATGCAAGTTATGAAAGTATGTGGTAAGCAAAATAATTTTTATCTTTTTTCTGTCTATCGCAATCCAGACTTAGATGATACTATTTTTGATTGTCTGCTCCTTGCCATGGCCAAGGTACAGGAAAATGACCGGAAAGCCTGCTTTGTATTTATGGGAGACCTCAATGCTCATCATAGGCAATGGCTGTCTTCTGTCTCCCCTACTGACTGTCATGGTATCAGGGCTTATGATTTTGCGTGTGAGTCGGGTTGTGAGCAAGTCATTAGGGAGCCTACCCATTCATCTGGGAACTGCCTTGACTTGGTTTTCACTGATTCCCCTGGAGTCGTTACAAGTGCTGTTGATCCTCCTGTGGGAACTTCTGACCACTGTGCAATTTCTATAACTATCTGTATTGAGCAATCTATTCCTAATATAGCTCATACAAGCAAAGTATTCATCAAATCTCAAGTAGACTGGTGCAATATATTAAATGATATCTCCCGGATCAACTGGCCACTAATATATAAGGAGGTTGAAGCAGTTCGTATTTTGAATGATAAAATTGTTTCAATTATTGATAGACATGTTCCATTCCGTATGATCAGATATCGCACTAAGGACAAAGCCTGGTTTAATGATGACTGTAAGAGGGCTCATATGCAGAAACAAGAAGCCTACAACCTGTGGAAGGGGAGTAGATCTGCCTTTCTATGGGATAATTATGTGCACTACAGAACAGCAGCTCAGAGGGTATATAATAATGCTGAAGTTGAATTCAATACTACCACAAAGGGAACTCTTCAGCGCACAGCAAATTCCCACAAATTCTGGACCACTCTCAAGTCTGCTCTTTTTGGGAATGATTCATCTATGCCACCCCTTCTTAAACCTGATGGTTCCATTACCCTTAGTCCTGAAGAAAAGGCAACACTGTTGGCTGATGTTTTTGATAATAAACAAAGTAATGAGAATCTAACTCTACCTGACACTTGTTTCCCTGAACCAAGGTTAAACAAGATTGCTTTCCGTTCAAGTGAAGTAAAACAGTTACTTCTTGATCTGGATGCTTATGGTGGTACTGACCCAAATGGTATATTCCCTTTATTCTTTAAGAAAACTGCAGAGTATTTGGCTCCCAAGCTTTCCGTTATTCTTCGGAAGCTGGCGAGGAGTGGTAGTTTTTGCGAATGTTGGAGAATTGGTAACATCACTCCACTATGTAAAAGTGCAAGTGGTAGTTTTAACCCTACTGAATATAGGCCCATTTCTATAACTCCTGTTTTATCTAAGATTTTTGAACGTTTACTAGCTAAACGTTTAAGTACATTTGCCGAGCTTAATCGTCTGTTTCCCTTTTTACAGTTTGGATTTCGTAAGGGTCTGAGCACTTGTGATGCACTTCTCACAGTCTCCACCATTGTCCAAAAATCATTAGACTCTGGTCAAGAAGTTCGCTTAGTTGGCCTGGATTTCAGTGCCGCATTTGACCGTGTCAATCATAAGGCCCTGATATTTAAGTTGAAGCAGTTGGGAGTAGGTGGTGTATTTTTAAATATTATTGAACAATTTTTAACAAATCGACATCAAAAGGTTTATGTTGACAATAATTTTAGTGATGAGAGAGAGGTGCTATCTGGTGTACCACAAGGCAGTGTTCTTGGTCCTCTACTGTTTATTTTATATACCCATGATATGTGGTTTGGACTGGAAAATAGACTTATAGCCTATGCTGATGATGCTACTCTAATAGCCCCAGTCCCATCTCCTGAGTTGAGAGCATCGGTTGCAGAGTCTTTAAATAGAGATCTGGCTAAGATAAATGTTTGGTGCACTTCATGGGGCATGAAGTTAAATGCAAAGAAAACCCAGAGTATGATTGTTAGCAGATCCAGAACACTAGATCCTCCCCATCCAGATCTTTTAATAAATAACATTCCCATCTCCATATGTGATTCTTTTAAGTTGCTTGGAGTTATGCTTGACTCTAGGTTTACTTTTGAGAATCACATTCGATCTATTTCCTCCTCTATTGCTCAAAAAATTGGCATTTTGAGGAAATCTTACAAAGTATTTGGGGAGCAGACTGTTCTTAAAAATTGTTTTAATGCTTTTATTCTTCCGTGTTTTGAATATTGCGCCCCTGTTTGGAGTTCGGCAGCCAACTCTTATCTTAATTTATTAGATAAAAATTTGAGAGCAATAAAATTTTTAATTCCTGACCTCAAAGTTGATCTGTGGCACAGGCGAGCAATAAGCTCCTTATGCATCTTATATAAAATTTTTAACAATGCAGATCATCCACTGCATCACGATCTGCCCAATTTATATGCCCCTCAACGAGTTACCAGAGGTGTACTAAATGCCAATAGTAGGGCCTTTACGCCTATGAGATTCAACACAACACAGTTTTCAAGAAGTTTCATTCCTAACACAACTAAACTGTGGAATGAACTTCCTAGTGTTGTTGTTGAGTCCTTGGAACTTCAGAAATTTAAAGTGGGTGCTAATACATTTTTAATTAACAGAAACTTATAACTTTAATATTTTATTCATTATCCACACATATATAATATTATAATATTTTTAACATTATAGCATTTAATTTTTTTTTTTTTTTTTTTTTTGATTTTCTATTTATTTATTGTGTTTTTCTTAATCTTTGTTTCGTTTTTTCCATACCAGGTTTCTTTCCCCGCTGGGGCCCTTGGGCTTATAGCTATTTGCTCTTCCAGTTGGGGTTGTGGCTTGGAACTTTAATAATAATAATAATAATAAATATCAGTGATTTAAGAAAACCAAACAACTATTCTTAATTGTTAGAAATAAGCTCAAAGTAATCACAATGCCGAATTTCCGTAGTCATACTCTTAAGATTATCGCATATACAAATGCTTTTCACTACATCTATTTACTTTAATTCCTTCGAGGGGGTGGGTTATGAATTAGAGAGTAATGTAAATATTTATGATTTTTAGAATAAATATCAATACTGTTATTACTTAGGCCTTAAACTAAACTATCCATCTTTACCATATTTAAATATGCAGCTCTACTTACGGTATACATACTGTACCTATCATCACCATTATTATTATTATTATTATAATAATAATAATATTGCTACCTTCAGCCTAGAGGATGCAGGCAGCTTTTGGCAAAGAAAGATATGACAATATTACTGTTATCTACAAAGGTATTTGCCGCATGACAGGTGAAAGGAACTGATTAGACATTGCTCTACCCTTTGTGATGAAAGATCGAAAAATGGTAGAAACTTAGAAACGTCTTACCATACAGCCAAGGCGTCTCGCACAGGGTAATAAAATCGACCACATTATGTTCCATTTCGAGCACAGTGGTTGTCCTCCCATGCATCACAGTAATGCTTGGAGTTCTGCCAGCGACGTCGTTTGTCAATCCTCCCGAAAATATCACAAAAGATTCTCTGTGGAAGGCAAAATCGTACCCATTAGAAGAGACACAAAAACTGCCACCTTGTGATACGCAAGAGTGAATACAACCGAGGATGTGTGCACATCGTTGAAAGTGATTAAATATGACTGCAGAGATGCAGTTTTGATTCAATGGATTCGGGAACTACGAATTACATCAAGGCAGTTTTTAGTCGCATGCGACTCTACATCTCACTATGTTGGTCAGTCCCGGTTTTGTTTTTGAAATAACATTGTAACAATTCGGCCAATTCTAATGAAATTTGAAACCATTATGTTGTTTTACATTCTCTGTGGAGAGGGGGGGGGGGCAGAAGGGTGTGTATAAAAAACACCAGACACAAACTTAAAAAAGAGAAACGATGGGATCCTAAATTTTTCCAAAAGAAATTATAACACCATTTTTTACTCTTTGTCGGGTCTATACAGGCGTCGAAAAGATAGGTGAATTTTTTATTTTTTTTTTAAGAGCTCATCTGGCGACTGCCTACTTGGACATTAGTCGTCGTATTAAAACTGACCTAATTGTTGGCTACTTTAAAATCAAATTAAAGAGACGAGAAACACCCCAAAAAAGTAGGAAAGGAAGCAAGCTCCTGCGTCGGGGGGGGAAGTCCCTCCGGCGCAGGAGCGTGCAACCTAAAGGAAAAAAAAACAAAACAAAAAACAAACCCTGCTTAAATAATAGGAAGAAGGCCGGCCTCCCCCCAAAAGTCAACAAGTCCACCAGTAAATGTGCACGCACTCGTCCCGAGTACAAGGGACAGGCGGTAGCGACCCCGCCCATCCCGGTAAAGGAACAGGTAACGTGCACGAAGATCACCCAGACTGGGGCATTCGACAAGAATGTGCCGAACAGTCTGGGGGACGACGCAGTCGTCGCAATAGGGCACAGGCGAGCGCTCCATCAAATAGCGATGCATCACACGAGTGTGTCCGATTCGGAGACGACAGAAAGCGACGCGCAGCCGTCGCGGCATCGGTCCATGTGAACGGGAGCGGCGCAATGGCACGCAACTTTAAATTCCCTTCGACCGTCTCCCATCTTCTTTGCCAAGCAGTCCGAAGAGCTGCCCGTATTCCTGCCATGTAGTCGGTGTGAGGAAGAGCGAAAAGCTGGTCCGGTCGCAGAGTCCTCACGGACTCTTTGGCGCCCTCATCGGCGCGCTCATTCCGCGCAATTCTTACATGTCCAGGAACACAGCAGAAGATAATCTCGGCATCTGTCCGGCTCGCCATAACCATGGCGTCACGGAAATCGCGAACCAGGGGATGCGGAGATTCCAAAGCCTGAGAACCTTCAGGGGGCTTTGTGAGTTGCTATAGATCACAATCCGGTCTCCGAATCAGGCACGTCACGTAATCTCCCGTACCGAGTGGTGTATTGCCACCAGCTCAGCCGTGGAGACAGAAGCAACGCCTGGCAGAGCCCCGCTAACTTGAAACAGAGGGGATACAGCGTGGAAGCCGACCCCCTCTTGGGACTTGGAGCCATCCGTATACACTGGCACGGTTCCAGCGTGACACGAGGTGTGCTCAAGAAAGGTCAAACGCAATACTCCTGGCGCCGTATAAGCTTTGGGAGCAGAGGCGTGGCGACAAATAGCCAAATGTGGTACCCTCCAGGGTGGCGTCCTGGGCAGAACCAGGGGCGCAACCGGCCCGAGAGCTATATCTAGCTCTAGAAATAGTTTCCTGGCCCTAAACCCAAAGGGCTTAGGGTATGACTGGCGTCTCTCGGCGGCATAGGCACTATCAAGATCAGCTGCGGATGCAGTGAGAGCTGTTGGCGACTGAGGGAGGCGCCGGGCTCGCGCGTACAGGCGAGTGGCATCTCCCCAGCATCAACCAATAGGCTCTCAATGGGGGAAGTGCGGAAGGCACCGGTCGCAAGGCGAAGGCCGGTGTGGTGGATCGAATCCACCTTCCGCAATAAACGCTCGGCTGCGGATGCATAAAACTCGCATCCGTAGTCGAGCTTCGAACGAACAAAGGATCGATAAAAAAGTAGGGCAGTAGCCCTATCAGCGCCCCAAGCGCTGAACGTCACGGTACAAGAGACCCTACGGCTGCGAATATGAGCCTCCCAGGTGAGGCGTCGGTCGAATACAAGACCGAGGAAACGGTGCGATTCCACCACATCCAGGCGCACCCCATTAAGAAACAAATCTGGGTCGGGGTGAAGCCGTGGATGAAGGCAGAAGTGCACCACCTTAGTCTTGGCCAAAGAAATCTGAAACCTGTGCGCTTCGGCATAGCGAGAGACGCGGTTCAATGCCTGTTGGAGTCGACGCTCCAGAGTTGGCATCTGGGCCACGCCAAAAGAGATCGAAAGGTCGTCCACGTAGAGCGTAGCGAGAACATCTTTCGGCAGCACCGAGGTGATGCCGTTGATGCTCAGGGCAAAGAGTGCGACACTGAGGACACTTTCCTGCGGGACACTCTATTCCTGCTCCTTTGAGCCGGAGAGGGCTCCCCCCAAAACCGTACGCGGAATCGACGATCTCGCAAAAATTCAGATATAAACATTGGGAGGCGTCCCCTCGCCCCCACCGTGTGGAGAGTCTCCATGATACCGTATCGTCATGCGGTATCATAGGCCTTCTCCAGATCGAAAAACACCGTGGCGTAGTGCTGTCTACGAAGGAAGGCCTCGCAGACGGCATTTTCCAGTCGGAGCAGAGAATCTGAAGTGGAGTGGAACTTGCGGAAGCCACACTGTGCAGAAGACAGATGGCCTCCGCTGTCCAGGAAAAAGGCTAATCTAACATTTACCAATTTTTCCATCAGCTTGCACACGCAAGAGGTTAGTGAGATTGGGCGGAAACCGGTCGGCGTAGAGTGATCTCTTCCCGGTTTGCGAAAGGCGAGCACAGTAGCGATTAGCCAGGAGTCTAGGAGAAGACCCTCCACCCAGATCCTGTTGAACAAATCTAACAGAAAGGCCATGGCTCGCTCACCCAGGTGTCGAAGCATGGCGTACGGGACATCGTCCGGACCATGGGCGGTATCCGCGCACGAAGCGAGAGCGGAGCGCAACTCACTCACAGTAAACTTGTCGTTGAAGGGTTCTCCGCCTCTGGAGGTAAAATCCAGCCGGCAGCCTTCCGCGACATCACGACGTGCATTGAATGCTGGCGGAGCAGCATGCCGGCTAGACGATGCGGAAAAAGCGGTCGCTAAGGATTCCGTCACGGACGCGGGGTCTGAGATTGCGGTCCAATTCTCCTGGAGAACGGGAGGTGGGTCCTGCGAGAACTTGCCCCGAATCCCTTTTAATTCACTTCCACAACTCTGCTAAAGGGGTCTTCCCGTTAAGTGAAGACACGTATGCCCGCCAAGAAGAGCGGCGGGCGTGCTTCGAAATATACCCGAACCTAGCCATAGCCCGACGAAATTCAGCGACAGTAAAATCGTTCGGGCGGCGCTTATAGCGCATGTAGGCATAACGCTTCTGTTTGAGGGCCGTCTCACACTTGGCCGACCACCATGGGAGTGGTCGGCGTGAAAAACGGCCAGACGTCCTAGGGATAGTAGTCAGGCCCACGGCGATGAGGTTGCCGGAGAAGAACTCAACGGCCTCATCTACCGACCTAAACTCCTCGACTGAGATAGAGAATTCAGTCATTTCCTGAAATGCAGGCTACCGCACCCGCGCCCGCGCCCAGCACCACCGAGGTGGTCTCTCAGGTGGCAGTTGCCCTGAAAATGATATTTGAATGGGAAAGTGATCACTACCATGGAGGTCATCGACCACCCCCCAATCAAAATCAGGCTGTGCATCCGAAGAGCACAAAGATAGATCAAGGCAAGAAAATGAAGCGATTCTCGGACAGTGATGCGTAAACTCATCCACGTTTAGGATACCCATCTCAAGCTCTTCGATCAGATCGGCAAGGACCTATCCCCTGGGACTTATTGAGTAATCTCCAAGCGAGAGAAAGGGCCTCGGCAACCGTGCCACGACGCGGCGGAAGTCCCCCGCGTCGAAGTCAGCTGACGGTGGAATGCACGCAGAAATGATAGTATACCTCCTATCCAGGTGCAGCTGCACAGCCACTGCCTGAAAGGAGGTATTTAAAGAGAAAGGAAGAACGGAGACATCATGTCGGGTGTAAACCGCGCATCACCCAGCCCGGCCATCCCGTGGTGGTGGGGTCGCAAGACCCTTATACCCCGGAAGGGAGGGCAGGGGGCACGCGCCTAGCATGGTCTCCGGCAAAAAGATAGCTAATTGGGAACGGGACGAGACGAGCCTCCGCAGCTCCTCCCAGTTGGCCCGGAGTCCAACTGTAATAGCACCGCCGCGGCAGTGGCACGAATGCCTTCACGCGGTAGCGGTACCAACCGGCACGCACCGACTCAGGTCGGCCAGCTCTAGGGTGATGTCGTCAATGGAGTAGTCAACGAGTTCTGTCCTTTCCCAAAGTTCATGGTAGAGTGCGGCGTCATACTCTCCGGGGTGCCATGAAGTGTCCGAAGAGCACTTATCTTGGCCGCCTCGGCGGGATTCACCGCATTCGCCAGAAGGCTCCCGTCCGAGAAACGGGTCACCTTCGGCTCTCTACCAATTGCACTAACTAATCCTCTCCTCTGATGGATTATGTTGCCCTTGGCCAACATGCTGCCATCAGTGGAGCGAATAACGAGGAAGCGTTTGAAGCCAGCGGGCTCGAAAACACCAGGTAACCTCTGAATGAGGGGCCCCGATGTCATCGAGGCTCCGCCCTGTGCCCTTTTCATCTTTGTCATAGTTAGGGGCTCCGCACCCAGGGAGGCAGAGGGGCCGGATGTGCCGATCTTGGCTTGGTCGCTTGCCAAAGTGGCAGCAGACCCATCCGTCTCTGTAGCCCCCACGGATGGACAGGAGCCCCGAGTCTTTTTCTTCTTTTTAGGAGAGGAGGGCGGGGAATGAACCCGCTTCTCACCTCCGTCGACAGAAGCCCCTAGGCCAGATGGACCGGCCTCAGCCAGGTCCTTCTCCGAAATGGAAAAGGTCCTGGTGGTCGCAGGGGCACCGGTCAGAGGAGATCCCTCCCCACCTTGTACTGCCTTGGAGCCCTCAGCCGTTTGAGGATGACCTTGGATAAGTGCGGATTTGTGTTCGGTGCTTGGCGCCGAGCCCTTATTCCCCCCCCATGGAAGGCCCTACCGTCTGAGGCTGGGTTTCCTCAAGGACCATGTCTATCACAGGAGGGGCCTCCAGTTGGCCATCCCCTCCCAGGACATTGCAGGTCCCCTTGGCAGCGTCACCAGTCTTTTGTGGGAAGGCACAGGCCTTGACACCGGCAAGGTTTAATATTCTTGCCAGCAGGTCTTTTGAGGGTAGCGACCGAAGGGGCCTGGCTTCCCTCTCCCCCCTAAGGGGGTTTGCCCTACCAAGCCGCTTACACGAGGGGTGGTCAGCAATGGGCTGCCTGCTGGCTTTCTTGGCAGTCCCCTTAGAAAGAAAAGGGCGGACTGCCGCTGGAAATAGGGAGGTGCCCGAAAGCACCTCCAGAGAAGGGGGTGAGGGGAAGTTCCCTTCACCCGTAGGCGTACGAGAGGAGTAAGCCTCCTCTCCGGTTAAAGAAATACGGAGGGTCCCCTGCGCAAGCACAGGGGAGGGGACCTCCATTTTTTCGTCGAGCTGCCCGAGGGCGGCTCCGTCGATGAGCAAGGGGGAAGTAGGGGGAGATGTTTTGTTTTTGCATCATTGGGCATGGTGACCCTCTTTGTTTTAGGGACGCAATCGCTCACCACTTCTCGCAGTAGCCCGCACTGCAAGAGGTGCTTACAGGAGAGGCAGAGCCAGGCGCCGCCATTTGGGACCACCCCTCCCGCCTGGTGGCTTGGCAGTACATCGGCATGGCGGCTACACCTTGAACACGGGTTAAAACTGAGTGTGAAGAGGAAAGGAAAAGGGATGTGAGGAAGGTATGGGTGGGGATGAAGCAGGTTGTTAAAAACCAACCACCCCAGACCGGAGCTCAGGGGTTATGGAACATTGTCCCCTCCCCCCCCACCCCCGATCCGGGACTGTTGGCTGAGAAGAAGGTCAGCATCTACCCTGTGAAATTAGTGGCTGACCAGAGAAAGCTGTGGGAGAGGTTGTTTGAAAAGCGACGAGGTAAGGGAGAAATACAGGCTATCTGAAGGAAGGAAGAGTGGCTAAGCTAGGGCCGGACGGAGCGCTGGATCCCGTCAGCACGGCGGCCAGGATGGCAAATCGCCACGCCCCTTAAAGGGGGATAGTAGTGAAAAAGATGACCAGAGTGAGAGCACCAGTTTCTCTTGGGGCACTAGGGTCAGGGGTCATGCCATTCTTCCAGGTTTCAGTTGTAGCAAGGGGATTGCACCTGTTACACCATCCACCATCTTTCAGGAAAGGGTTCATAACCCTGAAATTGGAACACGATTGCCGTGTTTTCCTGAGACAAATCCTTTTGCCACCATAAAATCAATATAGGTCGCAATATAAACATTTGACAAAGTAAATACAAACTCTCAATAAAAACACAACAGAATTTCTGAAAACAAACCAAATTCAACAAAAAATACTTACGAATTTTTGCAAGTGGTCCATTCGACCTTCTGGATTGGTTTGCAGCTATCTTGTTTTCCTTCCTTATTTGTTTTGGCTGCAAAAAGAAATAAAAATGTATTGAAAGAGAGTGAAAAGGCAAAGGAAGATACAAATAAACTAGTGAAGAAATTGAGGGTATTTTTTCACATGGATATAAGCACTCACCAGGAAAAAGAAAGTACAACAGATACTTGCTGTCTCCCTTGGAAAGAAAAAAAATCAAGCGGACTGAAATAAAGAAGAAATGCCTACTAACAAAGGTAAATGTAACTGAGATTAGAAGAGGAAAATAAGATGAAAATGTTCTATTCCAATCAAAATAACCAAAATAACCGAAAGGAGAGAGAAAGTGATAAAGGATGTAGGAAGACGAGAATGGTATTTCTGACTCTTGCCAAAAGGCACTGAGACCTAGCAATTTGGTCCATTAGTGAAGGATTAAGAGTGAGGATAAATGAACTAATTCGGTGGACTGCTTGGATTGGCAAACAATGTTGCAAAAAAAATGAGAGAATGAGTTTCGCTGTGGAATAATTCCAAGTTTATTTAAATAAAAAAAAAGAGACTTTCCTTAAAGGTTTTATAAAAAGGGAGTTTTAAGGAATTAAAACGGCCAAGAAAACATAAGCTAAGTCAAATTCATCTTTGAGCAGCGGGGAGGAAAAGAGAGCATCTCCATCCTTTTGAGGTGAAATCACTCCCTTAATTCTGATTTACTCACAACCTACATATCCCCCTTCCCCACCCTAAGTTTATTTATATGATTATTATAATTTCCATGTTTGTCTAAAGATTGGAGCCACACATCTGAGACAGAACTGTGCCCATGTAATCCCTCTGATCATGGAGTCGAGAGGCCAGCACTCAACTCAGCCCCCCTACCCCCATGCACACTTTTCCTTCCATATGTTCCTTTTAATATAATCCAATTCTTCAGAATCTAACTGCCTACATCGAGCTCGCTCACCTCTCTATACATAATATCCCTATCCCCAAATACATAAAAAAAGAAACGACATGGAACCATGGGGGAAAATAATGTTTGTAGGTTTCGCTGATGTCTGCTTCAAGGTCCAGGTGTTGAGGGAGCCATCGGTGTGAGAGCACATGAACTGTTTGCCTTCGTGGTGCCACGAGATGGAGCGGAGTTGTTCTGCATTCTGGTAGCGAGCGTCTGCACTCCGCGTTCGCAAATCCCAGACAACGATCTGTCCCGAATCGAAGCCGATTAAGAGCTGCAACAAGATGGGGGAGCAACTTAGATCCTACACACTCAAAACTGGTGGTAATTAACAGTGGGAAGAAATGGAGTTTTTTGAAGAGAGCACACAATGTATATGGTGGGGAGGGAGGGCAGAATTTATGAAAAAGTATAGAGGATGATAAAGACTGCGACAGCAAACTTCGCTAAATGCAAAAACAGGGAGAATGACAGTCAAAGACACTCGGAGGAATATGCAGGGGTGGCTTTACACACATGCGCACCTAGAGCCTCTTTTGTGCGAGGAACGTGGGCGCGAAAGAAAACAACTCACTTTACTAGGGTCAACTGGACAATCGCTTATGTGCACAACAGCCCCAGGATGAGTCTTTCGCAATCTGGAAAATGAAAACACTGCGTCGAGAGATTGCAAATGGTTTTTTATTCATCTAAAATTTATAGCTTCTTTTAATGGAAAACTTTACAAGGATTATATATATTGTCCTGGAGCGGAAACCCTTACATCGTGGGATCCCCTCCCCTCCCAAAGAAAAATCACCGGAGGGAAGGAAGTAGCCATCACAAAAGCAGAGATCTTCACCTAAGAGTAGGTCCAGATGCCCATCAAAATGGACCCAACTGGAGAGCTAAACCACATCCCCCCAAAAAGGACACAAGTATCTGCGAGTAGCCTCAGTCACCCAGGCAAGACAACTTTCCATCTTTTTTTAGCATGAGAAAAGGGACCCCGGCAACCATTTCTCAAAAGCTAATTCTAGCCGGAGAGATTGGGTGCAACCCAGGACCCAATGACAAATACATGGTCTACCTGCTCCAAAACGTCAAATCAAGTCGATAGACAGAGGGGTTCAGTCTGATGTAATTCTTGCAAATATTTGACCCAATTCACTTGTCTCCAAAAACTACGCAAGAACCTGGACCTGTTCATCCTTCTTGCTACTCCTTCCTGAAACTAGCCGCTACCAGCAAGGTCGGCAAAACCTCCAAAGTTTTGAAAAAGCCCCCCAAACCCCAGTTTTATACTGGGGATGGGGGTCTAATCTTGTGTTTAAAAAAACAAAAAAAACACTACAAGCATCAGAATAATGTAGAAAAATATTAGCTATCTCTATTTTTATATTAATAATTAGTTAAATAATTATATTAAGGTAAGAACAGATCACTACTAGTAACAGATCAAGAATTAAGGGTACCCATGATAGCCAATAACCTGTAAAAGGAGAGATTAATTATGAGTCAATATCAGAGAAATAACTTTACTTTGATACATATTTGTTGAAATTAAAAACATAAATATGCATTTTGAATAAAATTATGATAAGTAGTGTTCATTTGTTTTAAGAAAAAGTAAGTGTAATTTTGAGAAAAAAACAACCAAAGTCAGGTTTTTTAAAATTTCACTTTACCCCCCCCCTTCTCCCAAACCAGGTAATAAACCCAGTTTTTTTGGGGGGGCTGGGTTTTTTTGTTTGCCAACCCTGACATCTACCTCCTGCCCTGCTAAGCCCTCTGTATAATACCCCAATCCTCCCAACCATCCCTTCCGCTCCTCCAAACTACTGTGGAACAACAACCAATTAAACAAGAACTCACACACTTCCTAAAATCTCACCCCACATTACAATCCTACAAGAAACCAAACTCAGAGCAACACAAAAAGCACACTCATTCCAAAACTACACCGATAGACAGGACTGAACTGGAGCCGGTGGCAGAGGACTCACCACCCTAATACACAAGACCATCAATTCCACGGAATCCAGTACATACACTAAATCTTTACTATCCCCAGATGACATCACCACATAAATACAGTCAATTCGAATACACAGTGGAAACAAGTCGCTCACAACAATGGCAAACACCCGAATTAAACCAAATCACAAACATCAAACAACATCCTGGGTGGTGACTTCAATGCCAAGACATCAGCTAGACCAAACACCTCACTATACTAAACAAGACTCACCAACACACACACATAGCTTACCAAGCCCTCTTCCTCCCATGATCACCAGACACCACTTTCTGCTCAACTAATCTTGCTCTTACAACATCTTGGAGAGTAGTCAAAACCCTAACTTCTGATCATCTCCCAATTATCATCACTACATGAACAAGACATCCCATCTGGCCACAAATGTACATAAACAAATTACAAAAGAGCTAACTCAGAGGCTTTCACAAATGAAACAGAACAAACATGGAATCACTGAACAGTAAAAATCAATAACATCAAAACAACCGTCCGCACTTTCAACACAATTATACAAAATGCAGACAAGAGAAATTCCCATAGGGCATCTCACTGTCAAGATACAAATCACTAAATACAAGCAGTATACACACAAATAAACAACAAAATATCCGAACAACAAACAGTAAAATGTAACAATTATATCTAAAAACTTGACCACAAAACAAAGACAAACTTTATAAAACAATTAACATCAACAGTACACAATAACAGGCTGCCATCACAACAACAGACACTCCACCCTCCAACAAACAGGCAAACCCACTGACCAATCACTTCTCAAATGTCAGCGACCTGAGCTCCATAAAAAATGAATAGAAAGTCATGGTTATTACTCTGCTCCATTCACCAATCAGCAAACCAAACTTCATTAATAACCTCAAGCACACATCCGCCTATGATCCAGACAACATAAGTAATATAAACATAAAACACCTAGAATTACAAGGCACAAAAGTACTCACCAACATATTGAACATAAGCTACTCACGACACCATACCAAATATCTGGAAACACGGTACCAAAATCACTATCTGTAAACCCCAAAAAGATTCCACGATACCATATTCATGCGGAACAATCACACTACTCTGTACCTATTCCAAAGTCACAAAAGGATCGTACTAAAATTAATCATACCGTACATCCCACTAGCCATAACACATGGTTTCAGAAACTTACACTGCACAAACTACCTTCAGAATAGACCTCACACAAAGAGCATTAGATGGTATTAGTTTAAATAGGCTAGCACATAGAACATTTAGTAACACTAAATATCAGTAAAGTCTTTGATGACATCCCTGACATAACCACACAAACAAAATACACAACACAAAAAGATGGCTGGTGAACTACCTAGCTGAAAGATGATAGAACTTTAAAAAAAAAGTAACAAGAAAGCGCGGTCCGGCGTCGGTCGTCGGCCCGCCTCCCACCGGCGCAGGAACATGCGAGCTGAAACAAAGAGTCAAATAAGGTGGAGGAGGCCAGCTTCCGTCTCCACCTCCTCCGCAACTCTGTGTAAACAAACAAGTGCCAAGTACAATGGACAAGCGGTAGCGACTCCGCTCATTCCGGCACCAGAACATGTAGCTTGCACGAAGAACACCCAGACAGGGACATTTAACAAGAATGTGCTGAACAGTCAGGGGAACAACGCAGTCGTCAAAATTAGGTACATACGAGACTCCATCAAATGGGTATGCGTCCAGGGGGTGTGTCCAATTCGGAGATGACAGAAAGTCCCTTGAAGCCACACAGCATTGGATGGTAGGTCTATGGAAACAGTCATGGCGGAATGGCACGCAAATTTAAGTTTCCATCGACCGTCTCCAATCTTCTTTGCCAATCAGACAGATTCCTGCCATGCAATCGGTGTGAAGAAGAGAGGAACGCTGGTCTGGTTTCCCAGTCCTCGCAGACTCTTTGGCATTCTCATTTCTCATAGTTATCCGGCTCATTGAAACTGTGGCATCAGGATACTGTGGATCAGGGGATGAGGAGATTCCAGTGCATCGAGAGAACTCAAGAGCCCCTTGTGAGTCGATATAGATGAAAATCCGGTGTTCGAACAGGGCACGAAGTGCAGTGTATTGAAACCAGCTCAGCCGCATTGACAGACGGAGCACATGAAAGAGCACCACTGACTTCAAACAGAGGGGATATGGTGTGGAACTCGACACCCTCTTGGGACTTGGAGCCATCCGTATACACTGGCATGATTCCAGCGGGACACAGTATGCTAAAAAATGGCCAAACGCAATACTCCTGGCGATGTAGAAGCTTTGGGAGCAGAGGCGTGGTGACAAATAGTCAAAGGTGGTACCCTCCAGAGTGGCATCCTGTGCCACCGGCCGGAAAGGTGCACCGAGGTCACGAAAGACTTTCCTAGCACTAAATCCAAAGGGCCTAGGGTATGATTGGAGACTCTCAGCGGCATAGATCAGTTGCTGATGCAGTGAGAGCTGTTGATGACCGAGGGAGGCGCCGGGCTCACATTTACAGACGAATAATGCTCTGTGCGCGGCGCAGAGCGAGTGGCATCTCCTTAGTTTCAACGAGTAGGCTCTCAGTGGGAGACGTACAGAAAGGCACCGGTCGCCAGGAGAAGGCAGGTGTGGTGGATTGAGTCCACCTTCCACAATACTCGGCTGCGGATACAGAAAACTCAAATATGTAGTCAAGGTTTCAAATGAAAAGAGGATCGAAAGAAATGCAAGGCACCCCAGGTGCTGAACCTCACAAAATGAAAAATGTTCATGGCGGGGGTACAAGAGACTCTAAGGCTGCAAAGATGAGCCTCCCAGTTGAGGCTACGGTCAAATACAAGACCTAGGTGGCGTGGTATGACCGGTGTATGCCGTTATACGCACACAGGCCTACTGGCCGATCAAAATTAAGGCTCCACCTGGGGATGGTTCTAAGAGTGATTTACATACACAGTTGCTAGGCCAAGGTATATTCAAACACGGCTACAAAAATATACTTTAATAAGACTAAAGATTACATATACATATAGGGCAAGTTGAATGGCAATGCAATTAAATATTGACGATTCACTGCTAAGATGACTAACACTAGCAATTAAGTTTGAACCAAAGGATAATTAATTAAGTAATGATTTTACAATTATGCAAGTTCCAGAGCAAAGAGGATCCTTGAGGTTCGACGCGGTAAAGGTGGGAGGAGCGTGACGAAGCAGGGCGAGTAGGACCAGGTAGGAAAGTCCGACCTTGAACTTGTCGGTGTCTCATGGGACGCTCAATTCAACTTCAGGAAGCTGAAGTTGGGGAAAGGATGGTTCTTATCCTTAAGAGGCAAATGAAGGGTGCTTCGGGAATGGCTTTTCCAATCCTTAAAATCCGAAAACATGGTGAGAAGGGTTGAAGCACGCCTAACTATTTCCACGAACAACATCGAGTGATTACTAGCTCTTCGCTGGACGAAGATGTAAATCGATTTCCTCTTGACTAACGAAGATGTTATACCTAATGTACTGGACGGTGACTTCAGACACAATCTGCATGTGAACTTTGAGGTGTTGAATATATACCTCAAAATTATCTAGATGGGAAGAGATTAAACACCAACAGACTTCCTTAATTGCCTTGGGTCGCGATAAGGTTTTATATCGCAAAGTCGTGATACCCACTTAATGGTCTTTCCATTGTTCTAGTTTTCGCAGTATATAGGGCAGATGAATATAGAGCGGTCAATGGCTAAGTGGAGAAGTCAGGAGGCGGGGGGGGGGGAGATTTCTTCTCTCTCTCATTCTTCTATACTAGGAAACAGTGCGAATCCCATTTAGAAAAAATCTGGATCAGGGTGGAGCCAGAAGTGCTCCACATTAGTCTTGGCCAAGGAAAATCACAGCCTGTCTGTTGGAGTCAACGCTCCAGAGTTGGCAGCTGGACAGCACCAAAACAGATCGAAAGGTCGTCCAGAAAGAGAGTATCAAGAACATCTTTCAACAGTACTGAGGTGAGACAATTGATAATCAGGGCAAAGATTGCGACACTGAGGACACTTCCTTGCAAGACACCCTCTTGCAAAAATTCAGAGATAAAAGATTGAGAGGCGTTCTATCACCCACATCGTGTGAAGAGTCTCCATGATACCGTATTGCCATGCGGTATCATAGGCCTTCTCCAGATCAAAAAATACTGTGGTGTAGTGGTCTACGAAGCAAGGCCCCGTACACGGCATTTTCCAGTCAGACCAGAGCATCTTACAATGTGTGGAGCTAGTGGAAGCCGCACTGTGTGAAAGACAGGTGGCCTCCGCTCTTCAGAAAAAAAGCTAATCCAACATTAAACAATTTCTCAATCAACTTGCACATGAAGGAGGTTAGAGAGAATGGGTGAAAGCCGGCCTGGTTTTTGTAAAGCAAACAAAGTAGCAATTTGACATAGGTCTGGGAGGATACCCTATACCCAGATGCTGTTGAACAAATCTAACAGAAAAGCCATGCCTTGCTCACCCAGGTGTCGAAACATGGCGTACGGGACATCACCCGGGCACGAAGTGAGAACGAAATGCAACTCACTCAATGTAACGTGTCGTTTAAGGGTTCTCCGCCTCTGGAAGTAAAGTCTAGTTGGCAGCTTTCCGCGATGACACAACATGTAATGAATGCTGGGGGAGCAGCATCCTGGCTGGAGAATGAAGTCGAGAAGGATTTTGCCACGGAAGCACGGTCCCATTCTCGAGGATAATGTGAGCAGGGTCCTGCAAGAATATGTCACAAATCCTTCGCGCGCCACTTATAGCGCATGTAGGCATAACACTTATGTTTGATGGCCGCCTCACACTTGTCTAACCACCACAGAAGAGGTCATCATGCAAACTGGCCAGAGGTTTTAGGAATAGTAGTTAGGCCCATGGCAATGAAGTTGCAGAAAAACTTAATGGCCTCATCTACTGACCTAAACTCCTCATTTGAGACAGAGAAATCGGTCATTTCCTGAAATGCGGACCGCTGCGCCTGCACCAAGCACCACCGGGGCGGGGTCTCAGGCAGCAGTGGCACAGAAAATAATATTTACATGGGAAAGTGATCACTACCTTAGAGATCATCGACTCCCCCCCCTACCCCATTTCAGGCTGTGCATCCGGACAGCATAGAGATAGATCAAGACAGGAAAATAAAGCAGTTTGGGGGCGGGGGGAAGCATAAACTCATCCACATTAAGGACACCTATCTCCAGCTCAACAAGGAACTGACCCGGGTAAGAGAAAGGGCCTCTGCAACTGTTCCACGACGCTGCGGAGGTCGCCCTGATGGCGGAATGTACGCAGAAATAACACTATATCTCCTATCCGGAAGCAGCTGCACAGATATAGCCTGAAAGGAGCTATTCAAAGCTAAGAGAAGAACGGATACATCATACCAGGTGTAAATGGCGCATTCTCCTGCCCGGCCCCATCCCGTGCTGGCATCTGTCTTCATGGCCTAGTTTAAACCCTGAAACCTTGTATAAGAGTAAGCAGCGACACGCGCCCAGCATGCTCTCCTGCAAAAAGATAGCTAAGGGCAAACATGAGGAGATGAGCCTCCACAGCTCCTCCCAGTTGGCCCAGAGTCCGCAGCAATTCCATTGAAGGAATATGCCCTCCAGGTCTAGCTCAGGAGAGATATGGGGGCCCTCTTTGAACAGAAGACCCTCATGGGAATGGCCGTACGCTTACCGGGGGCAGAATTCCGGCGGTGTTGCCTTTGAGAACTTATGAGGGTCGGTTGGGCTCGCCATGCGGGTCTTTTCCTATCTCCACGTTTGACCTTAACTGCTCCCTGGTGCTGTCCTCCTTTCGGGGAGCAGCTTTAGGAACCTCGGAATACAGCCTCACAACCAGGATTAGGGGTGTTGCCTCCTGGTGGAGGCGCGTGGCCGTTTCACCTTACGGAAAACAGTCCCGCTGATGTATGGAGGGTGAAATCACTGGTTGTAGCCAGTGCTAGATATAACATGCAAAAGGGTTCCGAATGGGTGCGGAAACAACCATGCTCGTAAGCTTTGAGGGGCCAGGAACAGAGGATGTCTTTTTTAACATTGAGGCATAATAAGTCCCGGGAAGCGCCGGGTGCCCCAGGACCAACTCCTTAACCTCGCGAAATGAGAGACGAGCCTGGGTCTGAACAGCTAGGATTTCCTTCTCAAGGAAATACGCACCACATTGCTTCGAATAAGTCGCATGCTGCTCTCCGCAAGTGACACACTTGACAACACATGCTTTGGACTTATCGTGTGCAGCCTTGGAGCAACTTACATGGACTTCGGGTAACCCTGACTTTGCCGGTCGACAGGAGCAATTCAAATGGGCAAAGCGCTGGTGGATGTAGCACCTACGCGGCAGTGGCACGAATGGCTTCATGCGGTAGCGATACTAACCACCATGCACCAACTCAGAGAGCTTGTCATGGTAGAACATGATGCGAGTGTAGGGTGGGTCTCGAGGCCCTTCCGTGTTTTCTCATCACACCTTCGACCTTAACCCCTCCTTGGTCGGCCAGCTCTAAGGTGATGTAATTTATGGAGTAGTCCACTAGTTCTCTCGCATAAACCAGTCATTTCACGAAGTTCATGGTAGTGCGTCGTGTCCCACTCACCAGCGTGCCATCAAGTGTCCGAAGCAGACTAATAATCAGGGCCTCCTCAGAGAGATTCAACGCATTCATCAGAAGGCTCCTGTCGAGAAACGGGTCACCTTCGGCTCTCTACCAAATCAAATAGAAAGTACTCTCCTCCTCTTGATTATGTTGCCCTTGGCCAACATCGTGCCATCAGTGCAGCGAATAACCAGAAAGCATTTGAAGCCATCTGGCTCAAAAATGCCAGGTAACCTCTGAATGAGAGGCCCTGATGTAATCGGCACCTCCGCTTTGCACACTTGCAACTTTATTCTTTGTCTGAGACTCTCCAGCAGGGGGTGCACCGGGGCCCAGCGGGCCGATTTCGGCTTGGTCACTTACTGAATCGGCAGTGCACTCATCCGTTCCTCGGGGAGCCATGAGTGTTTTTCCGTTTCTTTTATTTTTAGGAGAAGAGAGTGGGGAATGAACCCACTGCTCTCTTCTGCCGGAAGGAGCCCTTAGGCTAGATGGACTGGTATCAGCAAGATCCTTCTCCCGGCTAGTATAATGGTAAGCACGCTTGCCCGCCAGCCGTTAGGTCTGCAGTTGGAATCTCCGTCCAAATTCTTTTTAAAACTGACACTATTTACAAGGGAGGTTACCCCGTGACTAGGCATCACAGTGGGAACGGGTAGGTGGAGCTTGTAGCCATGAGAGTCAGTCCACCTAAGAGAAGGATAACTCTTGACTTCAAAACCCTGGAGCGGGAGGCATAATTTGCCTCTTTTAGAAATCCGCTGTGAGTAACTGAGTCTTGGCTGTCAAAGGGCACCAGCCAAGGGAGGAGATCTCTCCTCTTCTTGTGAGTCCTCGGGGAGGCTGAGCCATCTGTGGAGAAGCTTGTACAGGGGCAGACTAGGTTCGGTGCTTGGTACAGATCCCTGGTTCAACTCTGTAAATGTTCCTGCCATCCGCGGGAGCATGTCCATATCTTGGGCTGGCAAACCGGAATCCGTCGGGAAAGAGAGGGGGGCAGGCACGTTGACCCCCTGTAAACTCAAGATGTATGACAGAAGGATATTAGGGGGAATGGGCCAACAGGCCCTGTTATCCCTTGCTGCTCTAAGGGGGTTGGCCCTATCCAACCCCTCCTACAGGGAGCCATCAACTTTGGGCCGCTTGCCTGCTCTCTTGCAGTCCCCTGTGAAAGCAAAAGAGGGACTCCCACTTTCAAAGAGATTGAGTGACTCAAGGGTGCCTCCAGAGAAGAAGGTAATGGGGAGTACCCCATACCTGTAGGCCTAGGATAGAAGCCTCCTCTAGGTAAAAGTTTTTGGGGGAGAGGACCTCCTTTTCTACTGTGGAGCTACCTGAGAGTGGCTCCAATGATGGTAAAGTGGGCTTGCAAATAATTTTCTTGAATAGGCATGGAAACCCATTATTACAACGGCATGAAAACGCTAATCACCCTGCGCAGTAGCTCGCACTGTGAGGGGGTTAATACAGCACCGGCAAACCTAGCTACCACCATTACAGGCCACTCCCCCTGCCCAGTGGCCAGGCAGCCCATCAGCATGGCGGCTCCACCTTAGGCTGGGCGTAAAATTAATAGTCCATGAAAAGAGAGAAAGGGGTATGTGAGGAAGGTGAAGGTGGGGGTGAGGCAGGTTGTTAAATACACACCACCACAAACTGGAACTTAGGGGTGAGAGGGCATTCCCCCCCCCCCCCCCAGCCCTGATCCAGGATGGCTGAGTGAAAGGAAACTGCTCGTTGTAATTAGAGGCTGACCAGAGAAAGTTGTGATGAAAGTTGGAGGAAAAGTGATGAAGTAGGGTACGAACACAGGGTATCCGAAAGGAGAAGACGCTAAGTTGGGGCTGGATGGGACACTGAGGCCTGTCAGCAGGGTGGCCAGGAAAACAAATTGCAGTGACCTTTACGGGGCCATTCATAGTCTACTTTGAACTGAATAAAGGAACGGCAAAAAATAGTAACCCTATCACGACTCCAAGTGATGAACATTATGGAACAAATAATGTGCATGGTGCAGGTACATGAAACCCTAAAACTGCGAATATGGGCCTCTCTGGTGAGGAGTTGCCCCAAAATAAGACCAAGAAAATGGCGCGACTCTACCATATCCAAGAGAGCCACATTTAAGAGTATGACAGCAGCAGATGTAGCTGTGGCAACAGAAGTAGATTACCTTAGTCTTGAGATTCAAGATTGCTGTCGCTTTCTCTTCTAGGAAGGTAGTGGTATTCTGCAGGAGCTTACCCTGAATCCTTTGGACTAGCTTCCACACTTGTGCAAGAGGGGTCTTCTAGTTAAGTGAAAACACGTATGTGACCCATGAAGAGCGGCACATGTGTTTAGAAACATAACTGAACCTAGCCCTCACCCAACAAAATTTACCAACTAAGAAATCATTCGGACGGCGCTTGTAGGGCATATAGATATATCGCTTCTCTTTGAAGGACATCTCACAATCGGCGACCATCAAGGAAGCATAAAATGTGCAAAATAGCCAGATGTTTTTGGAATATTACTCAGGCCCACTGCAGAGAGGGGTCTGAAGAACTCAACGGCCCTATCAGATAACAACTCCTAAAGTGAGATAGAGAAATTCATTTTCCAAAGTGTGGGCCATAGTGTCCGCTCGAGGTGCCACTGAAAAAGTTTCTCAGATGGCAGCATCCGAGAAAAAGATATTTTAATGAGAAAATGATCATTACGATGAAGGTCATTGAACACCTCACACCTAAAATCGGACACTGGGATTGACCATGGTATCTCCACAGAGAGGGTGCCTACTGTTCATATTTCTGCAGAGGAGGAGGGGTATTGGCAACAGTGCCCCAGCACTTCAGGTGTAAGATGGGGTGAGGCGGGCTGGTTAGAGTTGGGGCAGGGCCAGAGTCTGTGTTACCATCAGCTCTATCAGGGTGGCACCGGAAAGAGGTAGAATTCGTGTGGTTGGTATTGTGTTGATAGGTCGGGATATGAGTATTGGGTGCATTTTTAACTTGAGAGGCGTAATGAAGGTCAGGTTGCATAAAGTGCGACAGGATCAATTCCTTGGCCTCTAAAAAAAATTTGGTCCACAGCCTGAATGGCTAGGATCTCCTCCTCGAAATGATATGAGCCACATTACTTCAAGGAAGCAAGGTGTGGCTCGCCGCAATTCACATATATACGAGGGGCGGTCAATAAATTTTGTGAATCGGTAGGGCAAATCAGAGGAAGGGGGTGGCTGTTTGTGGGGGTGTTAAGACAAGTTATGACAAGTCAGGACCTGGAGCCGCACGCTCCTGCCTCGTCTATTTAAGAAGCAGTAGCTGATCGCAGATCATTAGTCACAAATTCTTCAACAATGGAGAAGGTTGAGAACCATGCAGTGATCAAATTTTTGACCAAAGCAGGCAAGAATGCAAAAGAGATCCATGAACGCATGGTTGCAGTGTACACCGACACAACCCCTTCCTATGCAACCATTGCTTGCTGAAATAGGGAGTTCCACCATGGTCGTGAGTCCCTTGAAGATGACCCCCGTCCAGGACGCCCATCAGATGTGACCAACGAGGACAATGCGGCCCGTGAGGAGAGGAGGATCCTTGAAAATTGACGGGTGAAGGTTGAAGAAATCGAGTGAGAACTTGGAATATCACATGGAAGTGTTATCAACATCATCCACGACAATTTGGCCATGACCAAGGTCTCTGCCCGTTGGGTCCCTAGAAACCTCACGCCCCATGATCGACTTCAACGTCGTCAAAGTCCACAAGGCCAGAGTTGCACAAGCTGCCCTGCGTGAGTGCGGATTAAGAAGCTCAACCATCCCCCCTACAGTCCAGATCTGGCCCCTAGCGACTACTTTTTATTCCGCCAGCTCAAGGCTGCAATCTGTGGACACCGGTTTGGGGACGATGAAGATGTCCAGCTCACCGTCCAGGAGTGGATTGAACAGCAGTCAGGAATTGAAGTCGAGGGTAGTTATATTGAAAAATAATAAAACACTTTTCCTCATATCTCGTTTCCTTATATCCGAATTGCAAAACTTATTGACCGCCCCTCGTACTATTGCCTAATTTGTATGTATTTATCAAGCAAAGGTATTGAGCATCTTGCACAAATTTTAGGTTGACCCGACTTGGCACGTCTGCACATATATTGGTATGGCCAAAGCGGTGGCAAAGTTTTCACTTCTGCGGCAATAGCACAAAATGCCTTGACACTGTATTGATGCTAACCAGTTCGCAATGACTCAGGCAGCCTGCCATAGTCGAACATGATGAAGCGTGTAGAGGTGGGTCTGGAAGCCCCTTATGCATCATCATATTTTCGACCTTAACCACTTCCTGGTTGGCAAACTTTTCTGTGATATATCCTAAGGAATAGTCATCGAGTTCCTTCGCATAGACTAGTCCTTTCCCGAACTCCAGGGTAGAGTGTGGACCATTGAGTGGTCAAAGAGCATTCACAAGCGCTGCCATAATAGAGTTGGCCACATTCACCAAAACGACCCCATCCAAGAACAGAATGCTCCCATAAATAGAGCGAATTATCAACAATATTTTTAATTTGGCGAGAGCAAAAAAAACGCCCACCCTCTCACTTTTTTAGCGATGCGCTTTACCATCCTCAAACCCCACCGGAGGGCACTCTCGGGCCACATGAGCCTTCTTTAGCCTAGTTGGCAGGGAACCCGTCTGTTACCAGAATTGAAGAACCCCTATTTCTTTTTGCTCTGAATTTGATTTGATTTTTAAGAGATGAGGGGCCAGCTTCGTTTCGGTCTTTCGCCCAAATGGCAAATGACCTGGCCATCTGCGGAGCTCTATTAGAAAGAGATAATCTTCCTCTCTTTTTAATTCCCTGGGAGTAGGTGTGGCCTTGGGAGGGGCTTGCCTGGCTTGAAAGACCCTGGCATCTGAGAGAAGAGTAGTCATTTGAAACTGATACCTTTGAAGATCATAATAGAAGCCCACAAAGGATTGGCGCAATTTTTCTAGAGCCAAGTTGTTCCTCAACCCATTGTGCAAAGACATCAAGAAATCTGGTATCAAATAAATTGGCACCTCAATAAAAAAAATCAGTGCTTTCATGGATCAAATGAATGATAATATAAGTATTTAAAATTTAGGTAATCATATAATTAAAAGTAATATTTAAATTTCACAACTCCTTCTTGAAATATCCTGAATATATTTAATAAAAAACTCAATTAAATGCCGAATAAAAATGATTTTAGTAAGAAAACCCTACTGAACTTGAAAATGCAAATATCCTATTTTCCTTATTGAATATATTATATACCTAACTATTTAGTTTTTTTAGTTGATAAATATTTAAATTCAATTACAGGAAGTGTGAAAAACAACTTGCAAAAGCAGTATATGTTAGTGGATGTTCACTCAGGATGACTGAGCACCCAGAGTGGGTAAAATTCTTCAAAATGTTAAGACCAAAGTTCAAACTTCCAAGCCGTAAAAAATTTCTAACAAGCTATTAGATAACCAATATAATGAATATGCATTTGATATAAGAGAGATTATCAGTTCCAAATCAAGTGTTGGCTTGATTTGCGATGGATGGAGCAATGTAAGGCCTGTGTTTAAAAGAAACATTTCTCCAATTAATTTTGATATGTTTTTTAAATAGATTCTGATATATTATGACAAAAAAAAATTAATTATGGCTCTATTTTTTTAAGAGAAATGAAAGGATAATCAATTTCATTGTTACAACTCTAGAGCCCATATTTTGGAAAGGAAGTGAAACTGGTAAGTACTTGCACTTAAAAATAAACAAAATCTAATAGTTTGATTACTTTTCACAAATTAACTCTTTGATATCTAAGAATGAGAAAATTCTTTCCATTGTATGATAGGTTGCCTACTGCCTAGGCATAACATAATCATGATCATTCTTTTGGAGTTTGGACATATGCTTCAATTTTATGTAATCTAGCTGAATATAGGCTTAAAGAGGCTATCTTTTCAAAACCATTTCTATGGAAGCCTTTGGACAAAATGAAACCTCACATTTGGTGGAAAGCAATGGCTCCTGCTTCAAATCTCTCATCTCTAGCAGCAAAATTAGTTGCACTACCACCAACAAGTGCAGCAGTAGAAAGAAGTTTCAGCAAACAAGCCTGGATTCATTCCACACCTCACAATTGTCTAACAAATGTGAAGAGCTGAAAAATTAGTGTTTATTTCACATAACTACAAATTGTTTAACAACAGTAGTGGAGGATCATCTAAGCAAGCTGTTCTTGAAGAAAGAGAAAATGTAGAAAATGAGATAATGTTAGAATCTCTACCACCACAACCATCCTTTAGTGGTTTCAATAGTAATCAAAATGAGAATCAAATGGATTTAAATTTAAGTTCCATTCTAACAGGAGATGATGATGAAATGGTTGAATTATCCTCAAATGATTCATCAGATTCATATAGCCTACATGACAGTAGCGATAAAAATATCTCCGAGTTAGATGGTAGCTCAAGTTAGAGAATCAGTACCTAGTCTTAACTTCATGTCACAACAGATTTAGATTAATTCTATGTACTTATATTAATTTTGTTTGCCAAAGGAAAATATTGCTAATGGTTAAACTTAATCTTGTTATAACATATATATATATATATATATATATATATATATATATATATATATATATATATATATATATATATAATACTTGAAATTGATTTGTTCCTTGGGAATCTGATGATATGTAGTAGGAATATGAAGACCCAGGTGATTACAATAATCATTTATTGGCTGGACATTTCGGACCTTTACTAGGACCATCTTCTGCAACTATGTCGACTAATGAGAAGAAGGAACATTAATTGATAACAGTTAAAAGAATGCATTAAATAATGGCTAAAAAAGTGGAAGAAGGCAAGTTAAAATAATAAAATTGACAATTATTAAAATTAAAGTAAAAACACTAATAACAATATATAGAATTAAATAATATAATGGGTTATTTTTTGTTTACTTCAGTAACTTTTAATATGTGAAATTCAAGTCAGTTTACGTTATAATTTCCCTTTCTATTATTTTTTAAAAATTTTTTAAAAATCAGACTGGGTAGTATTATTTAATTCTATATATTGTTATTAGTGTTTTTACTTTAATTTTAATCATTGTCAATTTTATTATTTTAACCTGCCTTCTTCCACTTTTTTAGCCATTATTTAATGCATTCTTTTAACTGTTATCAATTAATGTTCCTTCCCCTTCTCATTAGTTGACATAGTCGCTGAAGATGGTCCTAGTAAAGGTTCGAAATGTCTGGCCAATAAATGATTAGTGTAATCACCTGGGTCTTCATATTCCTGCTATATATATATATATATATATATATATATATATATATATATATATATATATATATATATAGTTATGGTTTATAATTATATTATGTGCTCACAGAGATCTTTCAAATGAGTTACTGTCAATTTTCTAATGTAGACCATCGACTTTAGTCAAAGGAAACTTGTGATACTCTAATTTTTATTCTATAATATAGGTAATAAGTATATACATAGTTTTTTCAAATATATAAACATAGAATACTTTTAAAAATTATTATATATGCTTGCAAATATCTTTCAAAATAGATAGGTTCAAACAATGAGTGTAGACTAGTGAAAGGAAAGGTATAACAGCATATTTTTATGTTATATGCTTATGATATGTTTATATTTGTTTCAATGTTTAAATGGATAGTTATGTTTCACAATGTGTTCGAAAAGATCCTTTAAAATAATTAGTTTATAAATTAAATTATATAGCCTATTATTAAGAGTCAATGGACAAGTGTTATATTACCTACAAAATATTTATAGTTTATCACATGCTTATTGGAGGATTTCTTACTTGTTAGCAAACTGCAATTAATTTATTTATATAGATAAAGGGTGTTATCTTATTGTATACTTACTCTTCCTTTAAGTCTAGTCAAAGGAATAATAAGAATTATAATAACAGTTTACTAATTGTTTAAATAATATACATATATACATTGAATTTAATTAATGAGTTTATTTATCATCCTAAAGAACTCCAACTAATTAAACATTAGATCCAAATTTTGGATAAGTAGTTTCTAGTTGTATTACATTTTATTACATATTCAAAATCCTTAACTTTGAAATTGGAGGGAGCCAGATTATTTTTGAATCATAGATCAACAATTTTTTGTAATGAGTCAGTACTAACTATTAAGTAGTGTAAAGAAAAAAGGAGGCTACTGACATTTGAATATTCCTCTATACCAGATTTCATTAAATTTAGTCATTGAGGAAATTTTTTCCTAAGGAATTGGTGAGTTGGCAGTTTATTCATGCTAATCTTTATATAATGTAGATATCGTCTAAAATGCTTTTTACAACTCTGATAGAGCTAAAATTACTTATAAATATGAAAATATGGTTTGTTTATCTAGTAAATGCTTAATGTTTTTAATTTACTTCAAAATAGTACATAAAAATGTTATTTTGATAATATTTTGAAAAACCCGCCGCTTTTTTTCATGTTTTTTTTCAAGCCATATTTTTGTCAGAAAAAGTTAAAAAAACTCAACATTTTGAAAAAAAACATCGGTGCAACTCTACACCACAGACGTTTATTTGGCCTGAGAGCCAACAAGCAGTAAATACTGCTTGTCATAAGGGCTGCAAAGAGGGGGTCAGTACATTACATGAAGGGAAGGAATTAATGGGTCAACCGATCTTACTATTAATCGCAACCCAACGCAAAGGACCCCTCAAGTCCTGGTTTCTTGCAATCTATGGGCCTTGTTTATAGAAGTTCAAAGCCTCTCAGCTTACTAGGGATGAATGGATGAAAACTAGTCAGCAACTGGGCCTAAAAATTAAAGGCCAATCAAGAAAGATAGATGAGACTGGGCTTGCAAAAAAAATGTCAAAATATGATAAATGGACATGTCTAGAAAGAATAAAGAGCAGGGAGTCTCAATCTAGTTTGAGTGTCGCTCCGGTAGTGGGACCAGAAGGACGGGCCACGTTTCCAGGTGTATCAGTCTAAAGGATACACCCCTTTGTGGTGTCCATTGACATAAAATGTATTGGAAATGTACTTGAAAAGATCTGCCTTTCTTATATTCGAGAAGACCATTACTGAGATAGCGAAGGCCAAATAGAGGCAGTTTTGTTAGCAAATTGGCCACAGAACGCAGTATCGCCTTCAAGGTCTTAATGGAGAAGGTGAGGCTTACTCATCATCAGAGGCTTCCTATTCTCATTCTATTTCTTCGGCAGGAGGGATAGTTGGGGCTGGAGGATGTACCACTTAGTCCACATCTCCGGTATAGCTGGAGCTTTACCCATTGCTACACTTTACATATCCTAAGCGGGCTAAAAGAGTATAGGTAAAATATCTAGCAAGTTGGTAGATCGATAAATGATTAAAATACAGGACTATCTTGCAGAACACAAGAGCCAAAGGTAAAATATTTCTTGTAAAAGGTGTATTTTTCAACATGCCAATAATTCCCAACAGAGGGGAGGAGCAACAAAGGCGTTCCTTGTTTTGAAGTTCTCAAAGGCACTTCTCGAACCCTTGACTTTGACTAGTTTGAAAACATTTGAGAAATTCTGGTAACCTATAGGTGTCTAATTGCCTTTCCAACGAAGCTCTGCTTTGCTAAGAAATACAGGAAGCATAACAAAAAAAATAAAATGCCCGGCACATGTGTGGAGCTCGTTGAGTTTATCCCCGAGAAAATGGCTTGGTGTTTTGAAGAAAAATGTAAGTGAGGATCAATAAATGATTAATCAGTGATTACATTGGAGTCAAGGCAAGCTTTATTTCCTTTAATCTAACTATTCTTCTATGTGAGTATGCATATTCAACTAAAGAACATAGTATATACTATATAGTTCGCAGCTTTAGTCAAATGTTTGTCGACTAAATATTTAAACCATTTTGTCTTTCCTAACGAGTATAAGATAATCTTCCCTGTTGGACATAACATTTGGCCATTACAGCACAAATGCAGTAGGAAAATAATTGTCAATTGGCCAAGATTTAACAACAGCTCACTCTTTCGCCCAAAATGAGGAAATTCCATTCATCAAAATTTTCTATTTAAGATGAAAAGACATTTCAAGGATATATAAAAGTCTTTTCACAATCTTTCAGAGTATAAAGAAAATACACATCTAGAGAACTGCAGATATTATTTTGTAAAAATAGTCTAAATTATAAGATATATATATTTTTTTAGAAATTTGAAATTTCACTATTGAAAATGTAAAGATCTTTTACTCAATCTAAAAAGGCAGAGATATTTTATTTGTCAAGACCCCCATCCACCAAATTTAAATATTCAAATTACTCACAGTTCAATGGCTTTGTTCCAGTTGATTATATATCCTGATAATTGGAAGACTTCGATATTAACAACGTGGATATTTCCTCGGTCGGTTCCCACATAGAGCCATTTGCTTTTAAAGGGCAAATTAATGCACGTAATTCTGGGGAAGAGAAACGAAGCAGCTTTGAATGAATGGCAAAAGAGAGAACCAAGCTGTGGGGCAGAGATTATCATTATCTTAAAACTCAGAAGATAAATCCAATGGAAGCACATTTCCTTTTCTCTTTATTTTAATTTTAGCAGTCCATCTGGTCATTGCGTACTTGGGCATGGGCATAAGTCACCATACTCAAGACAGCCTAGTACTAGGCTACATTAAAATAACAATATGTAAAACAAAACCAAAAACGACACTAACCATTAAAAAAAGGAAAAGGACAGAAAGCAAGCTCCATGGTCGGGGGGAGGCCTACCTCACCCCGGCACAGGAACATGCTACCTACAAAGAAAGAACAACAATTTTTTAAAAAAATTTAAGAGCTCATCTGGCAACAGCCTACTTGGGAAAGTCACTGTACTCACCACTGCCTAGTACTAGTCTACTTTAAGATAGTAACATAAAATAAAATAATAATGAAAAAAAATAAAAATAAAAAAGGAAGGCAAGAGGCAGGAAGCAAGCTCCAGAGTCGGGAGAGGAGGAACATGGGACCTACAAAAAAAACAAAACAAAAATAAAACCCAGTTAAATAAAGTGGAGGAGGAAGGTCAAAGTCCACACGTCAGTGTGGACGAACTTGTCTCGAGTAGAAAGGAAAAACGGTAGCGACTCCGCTAATGCCGGTACCAGGAAAGGTAGCATGCAAGAAAATCACCCAGACTGGGACAATGAACAAGAATGTGCCGAACAGTATCGGGGACAACGCAGTCTTAACAGTAGGGCGCAGGCGTGCGTCCCGAGAGTGTGCCCAATTCGAAGAAGATAGAAAGCAACCTGAAGCGCCGTCGCGGCATTGGGGTGTGGTTGGAAAGGGGGGTAGGTCCATG